>PVKY010000693.1:0-42118 GCA_004027775.1 Bradypus variegatus
GATTGTAATTCTTTGAGTGTTTCCATGGAGTGTGCCCCACCCAGCTGTGGGCGATGACTCTGATGGGATGGTTTCCGTGGAGGTGTGTCCCCGCCCATTCAGGGTGGGCCTTGATCAGTGGAGCCATATAGATGGGCTGACCAACAGAGGGAACTCAGTGCAGCTGTGAGTGATGTTTTGAAGAGGAGCTACAGCCAAGAGGGACACTGAAGAAAGCATAGGAGCTGCAGATGAGACACAGTTTGAAGACGGCCATTGAAAGCAGACTCTTGCTCCAGAGGAGCTAAGAGAGGACAAATACCCCAAGTGCAAATAAGAGTGACATTTTTGAAGAACTGCAGCCTAGAGAGGAACATTTTGAAACCAGAACTTTGGAGCAGATGCCAGCCACATGCCTTCCCAGCTAACAGAGGTTTTCTGGACACCATTGGCCATCCTTCAGTAAAGGTACCTGATTGTTGATGTGCTACCTTGGACATTTATGACCTTAAGACTGTAACTATGTAACCAAATAAACCCCCTTTTATAAAAGCCAATCCATCTCTGGTGTTTTGTATTCTGGCAGCATTAGCAAACTAGAACAGGCCTCAAAGTAACAGTACTTAAGTCCTAGGATGGTGTCGTGGTTTGGAGCTGTATGTACCCCAGAAAAATTTGTTCTTAAGCCTCATCCATTCCTGTGGGTGTGAATCCATTGTAAGTAGGACCTTTTGATGTTAAGTTAAGGTGTGGCTCAGGATTGGTCTTAATGCTCTAACTGTAGTCCTTTATAAACAAAATGAAACTCATACAAGTAGAGAGACAACCATAGGAAGCAAGAAGCTAAAATTCAACAGAACCCAGAAGAGAACTGAAAGGGCAGGAGAGGCTGCCATGTGACAGGAGCCAAGGACCAAGGAGCACCAGCAGCCAGGCCCAGGTTGCCAGGCTTCAGGAAGAAAGCTTCACCTTGACAATGCCTAGATTTGGACTTTCTCTTAGCTGTAATACTGTGAGCTAATAAATTCCCATTGTTTCAGCCAACCCATTGCATGGGATTTGCTTGAGCAGCCACAGAGATGAAAACAGATGGCCTAAAATGATGCTGCTGGACTCTGCTGTTTACTACCCAAGTTACCTTGGGCAAGTTGCTTAATCTCTGAGACTCAGTTTCCATCTTCAGTAAAATGGAGAAGAGGACAAAAAATAATAAGTATTTCACAGGTATGGTAAGAGAATCAACAAGTGTACTAGTTTTAAAATATTTTGCAAAGTGCTAGCATTTTAGGAATGTATGGAATGAATAGTATTATGTTATAGGTTTCCGTAGAATCTCAGTCTTTGAAGTCAGTTGAGCCTGTAGTACCCAAATCCAACAGAATCAGCTCATGAAGCTTTTTTTTTTTAGAACACGCTTTATTTCAAACTGTGCTAACCTGATTGAAAGCTCATGTTTAGACATATGGTACATGGGTCTCCTTTTTACTGAGCCCTGGTCCCCTCACAGGATCTGGATGGACCCAGCAGATGAAACCACAAAGCCAAGGGCCCTGGTGGCAGCATGACAGGGAGGGTGATGGCCGAAGGAGGTCGTAGTGGCTGGAGGCCTGGAGACCTCTGCAGAGGTCTGGCAATATGGGGTGGCAGTTGTGGGCATGGTGAAAGCACGCAAAGGAGAGTCAAGGCAGCTCAAGTGGGAGATGATGGGGCTGAGGGGCGTGATGGGAAGGGGAAGGAGGAGAAATAAGGTTGCAGGGTCCCCAGGGTTCTGGCTGGTGTGATCCATACACTGGCGCAGGGGTGGGGGGGTGGGGAGCCTGAGCATTTGCATGCTGCTGGGGCGCACATAAAGAGGGAGTGGGCCCAGGGAGGAATGTAGTCCCAGCATCATGGGATGGAGAACATCTTCTTGACCAAAAGGGGGATGTGAAAGGAAATGAAATAAGCTTCAGTGGCAGAGAGATTCCAAAAGGAGCCGAGAGGTCACTCTGGTGGGCACTGTTATGCACAATTTAGACAATGCTTTTTAGGTTTTAATGAATTGGGGTAGCTGGTGGTAGATACATGAAACTATCAAATTACAACCCAGAACCCGTAAATCTTGAAGACAATTGTATAAAAATGTAGCTTATGAGGGGTGACAATGGGATTGGGAAAGCCATAAGGACCACACTCCCCTTTGTCTAGTTTATGGATGGATGAGTAGAAAAATAGGGGAAGGAAACAAACAAACAAACAGACAGACAAAGGCACCCAGTGTTCTTTTTTACTTTAATTGCTCTTTTTCACTTTAATTATTGTTCTTGTTATTTTTGTGTGTGTGCTAAAGAAGGTGTCAGGGATTGATTTAGGTGATGAATGTACAACTATGTAATGGTACTGTGAACAATTGAATGTACGATTTGTTTTGTATGACTGCGTGGTATGTGACTATATCTCAATAAAATGAATATTAAAAAGAAAAAGAGGGAGTTGGCCCCAAGCTGCTGGCTTCTGGGCCTGGAGTTCAGGACCGAGGTCTGGCCTGGGGTCTCGGTCTGCAGCTGCCCGGGGTTGGGTGGGGGTCCGTGGTTTCCCAGGCAGAGAGCATGGAGGGCTGAGGAGAATAACCGACCTTTCTGGAGCATCTCCTCTGTGCTAAGAGCTTGGACCCCATCAACTCATTTAGCCCTCGCAGCAACTCTAAGGCAGGTACTCCACTAACCCCATTTTATGGAAGAGGAGACTGAGGCACAAAGACGTTAAGTAGTTTGTCCAGGGTCACACAGTGAGGAAGGAGCAGAGCTGGGTTTGAGCCCTGCACCTCAGTGTCCCTGGAAAAAGGGTCTAGAGCCAAGCACCAGGCCCTGGGGAAGTGCAGTGTTCAAGGGGAGAGTGAGGGCTGACCCCAGAGCCCTGCGGAGTGAGGGGGCACTGGGCGTGGGGACACTGAGGCTAGACCCCTTTCTTGGGGAGCTTACCTGAGGGGGGGGCGGCAAGAAGACTCGGGTTTCAGGGATGGTAGGAAGGAGGATCCCTGAGAGAGTTAGCAGGTACAGGGCGCCCTGGAGAGTCAATGGAGCTCTCCTCAGTGGCTTCTTCTCTGTCCAGGTTGTGCATCTGTGTGCTGAGGGAAGGAGGCATCCATCCTGCCCTTTCCACCATCTGAGGTCAGTGCTCACTCTCATATGCACAGTGCTAGGTACTGAGAAGTTTGTTGAAGAATCAGTGGATGGATGAATATGAATGACAGACAGACAGGCAGGCAGTGCTCCCCTGCTCTGAGCCACTCAGCTGGAGTCTCCTTATTTATCTCCTGCACCCACCATGGCCTCTCCAGTCCAAACCCCACATCTCGAAAGCCCTCTTCCCCTTGGCGGTTGTTCTCCAACTGTTCAGTCATGGCTCTTGGTCTCCAACTATCCTGAGCAGACTCTCTTCCCTTCCTTTCTGCCACTTGCTCTTTCTCATCCTCTTCCCAGATTCTAAACTTCATTTATTTCAAGGAGTATTCATTTTAATTTAGCTTCTGTTTAACAGTTACTGCTTTGTAACAAAGAACTACAACCTCTAATGGCCCATAGCAATGCACACTTATTTCTCTCATGCATCTGCATGTTGGCTGGGGGTTGGCTGGTCTAGGCTGGGCTCAGCTGAGCTCCAGGCTACAGGTCATGTCAATGTCTACTGCACTTTTCTTGCATGGTTTATGCGGCAAATTCTCATGGTGATGGTGGAGACTCTAGCAGGCAGTGGAAACACGAGGCCTCTTGAGCCAAGGCTCAGGACCAGCACACTGTCACCTCCACACAGATCCCATCAGCCAAAGTCATGTGGCCCACCCAACATCAAGGAAGGAATGGGGACATCCATGCTGCCTTAATGGAAGGAACCAAGAAATACGGCTAATGGTGTATATACAGGAGGGCTGAAGAATCAAGATAGTAATTCCATCCAACACAGTAACCATTTTGGTTTCTTTCCTTTCAGTGTAGGAAAGATCAACAAAGTCAATATTTGTGATCTTGGTTTCTTTCAGATCAAAGAAGGTGACCACAGAGAATCTGAAGACCTGTAGTCAGTCACTCATGGGATGACAATGGAGGATGTTGGAGAAGAGGCCTCATGGGGCTCCACCTTCACAGACATTGGTACATCCCAGGACTGCTCAAAGAACTGGCATGGAAATTGCCCACTTGTGTGCGCTGTAGTGTCCATGGCACCCGCTCATCCTCCACACTCACTCGCGCTGCCAGCAGACCTCAGGGTTGTGCCGCCGCCTGTGCGCACAACCATCCCAGCTCATGAAGCTTTTTAAAAGGATGGATTACTAGGCTCCTCAGTTGAAAGAGTCTTATTAAGTAGATCTTGGGATTCTGTGTTTTTAAAGCTCCCCTATACACAAGAAATTGGTAATATGTTCTGCTTCCAGTGTACTCATTGGAACCGGGGGCTGGGTGTTAGGGTATGTGCCAGTTTGGATATATTATGTCCCCCAAAATGCCATGTTCTTTGATGCAGTCTTGTTGGGGCAGACATATTAGTGTTGATTAGATTGGAATTCTAGATTGTTTCCATGGAGATGTGACTCAATCAACTGTGAGTGAAACTTTTGATTGGCTAATTTCCATTGAGGTGTTACCCCACCCATTCAGGGTGGGTGTTAATTGGATCACTGGAGTCCTATAACAGAATTCACAGACAAGGATCTCAGAGCGACTGAGAGTGACATTTTGAAGAGGAGTTGCAGCTAAGAGAGGAAAAAATGCCCCAAGAGCAACATTCTGGAGAACACCATTTTGAATCTCATCCTGGGAGCAAGCAAACAGCAGCCACATGCCTTCCCAGCTAACAGAGGTTTTCCAGATGCCAATGGCCTTTCTCCAGTGAAGGTACCCTGTTATTAAGGCCTTACCTTGGACACTTCATGGCCTTAAGACTGTAACTTTGTAACCAAATAGACCCCTTTATAAAAGCCAATCCATTTCTGGTGTTTTGCAAAAAGGTAGCATTAGTAAACCGGAACAGTGTAGGGAGGAGAATTTTTCACAGCATATAACTTTGAGATCTTAGAATTCTGAGCCATGTGAATGCATAATCATATACAAAAGTAATCCTATTAAAATTATGTAACAAGTTAACGAATAGATAAATGTTCCTGGAGTGATCCTGACACAACTGGCCCTGGTCAGAAGTTTGGAGAGTAGGTCAATTTTCCAAGCCAAAGCTTCAAGGCAGGTATAGCCTCTACCACATCTCAGATTCTGATTGAACATTCCCAGTTTCTCCACTCACCTTAGCTTTAAAGGCAGCCCACTCAGTTGTTGGATGGCTGTAATTGTTAGCATATTGTCCTGTACAAGTCTGTGCCCAAGTGAGGGATGCTCTAAACAGCATCATGTAGGTGACCCACAACATAACTGAATTCATCAGTGACAGCAAGATATTTGATGACAAGGCTTACTAGATATGATACTAGTGGGCCTCTGTCTGTCACCAAGACAGAACACTGACATTGACTTTATCTTCAGATTTTTGCTTGATCTACCAATGCAGTTGTGGCTTTGGTTATCAGAGCTCTCAAACTGGGAGCTCTCAAATGCAGAGTCCTTATTTAATCAGCACTGTGTCCGCCTTGTCCTGATTCTTATTATCTAATGTAAATGGGCTTCCTTATTATCTAACATAGTAGTATCAAGCAGGGAGCCAGCAAGCTGAAGTTCAGCTACAGAATTCAAGCAACTGAGTACTGTCTTGTCCTAGGGACAAAGTAAGGTTTCTTTTGTAATAAAGGTGTCAATTGCCTAATCCAAATGCACTATAATAAGCAGGAAAAAAAAAGAGAGAAGAAATCAATCCCAAAGAACTGAATAAAGAGTGTTTAATTTTATACTTAGTTCCATGATTTTGGAATAGGAACCAATCCTTACAATTCAAAAGACTGTACCAGTTGTCCTTAATTTATCCCCACCCCCACTACCAAATTCCTATTGTTTGTTCTCATTTGAATTGGTCTGAAACTGTCAAATAACAGAAAGGTTGTTATCAACATAGCATCAGCCCCAGATGGATTAGAGGGAGAATGATGTTTGTGGCTCTCTGTAATCCCACCATCTATTCCAAGATTCTGAGTTTCTCCAGGGAATGTGGCAAAGCCACAGGAAGCCCCCAAAGGCATAAATGTTGCAAGTTGTTCTCTGGTTCAGCTGCCAAACACAGAAAAAAGTAATGCAGGCAAGAAAATGAGAGGAAACTCTTCCTTGCCTGCCAATCAGAAATGGTTGAGAGCATGGGTTGTTTTATTCTTCCTGAGGTCCACTGTCAGTCTCTAAGGAACACATATTTCCATGCATGTTTTCTGTTTCCAAAATGAACCCTAAAGCTCCTGCTTCAGGTAGCCTCATATGGAATCAGGGAAGTGTACTGATGTTGCCTCCAGCCTGGTTCTGTTTCCAAGTCCACAAATAGATTTGAGGGAGGCTTTGAACAAAATCTTTATATTCTCTGTGCTTGAGCTCCTCTCTATTGAATGGCATTTGCCACTACTTTCCTCATGGAATTGAGGGGAAATAGCCGCAATGTGATTTGTAAAAAATACTTTTGAACAGATTGTAAGGAGAACAATGAAACATAAAGTAGCCATTCTTTACTGGTTTAAGCAGTAATTTATATTTATTGGAAATTCATAGGGCATACATAACTATAGGAAGACAGCAAGGGAAAACAGAGCATGTGTGAGTATTCTAACAGAAACATACAATGAGATTGAATAATATTAGCTGAAAGCATTCAGATTCCTTACACACACACACACACACACACAGAGAGAGAGAGAGAGAGAGAGAGAGAGAGAGAGAGAGAGAGAGAAAGAGAGGGTCATAAGTAACATTATGAGCAGTTCTAACAGTATGCTCTTTTTTTCTATGCTGAAGCATTTTGTCAGCATTGTATAGAACTGCATTAATTTCTCAATATTATGCTTTATTTCACTAAAATGAATTTGCTATTTTAAAAAACCCCAAAATTTCCAGCTTTATTGGTCACACACATAGTGTATTTGATTTAAAAAAAAAAAAAAAAGGACTTGCAAGTTCCCAAAAATGCGTTATGTAAAACACTCATTACACTCTAGAAGAATGGGATAGAGAAAAAAAACACACTGTAGGTGTCTTCCTAGATTATCCAGGCCCCAAACTGGCCACAACCTACATTAACAGTGTAGATACTTAAAAATAAAAAATAACTTATTACCACCTGAACAACAACAGAGTTTAAATTAATGTTTTTATACCATATCTGTGTTTAGAAATGTTTTCAGACTGTAAAATCATAGGTGCACCAATATCTGTGGAATGTTTGATTTAAAATTTTTATTTTTTATTTTTTATTTTTGGAAAACATATTCAGTGATGTGTTATGTTTCCTGGCATACTTTGCTTTGTTTTGATGAAAAGATACTTTCTGTATTACATACAGAAGCTATGGAAACTTTAGTATGATTTTCCTCATTATTTCAGTTTCTTCAAACTTTCTTTGCATTTTGTTTCAATGTATCTGCTCGTATTAAATACCAAAACAGGGAAAGAAAGAAATCACCATCTTAGATACACAGAAGAGCTAAACAAAATTTTTATTTTCTCAGATATTGTTTTGAGAACTTTTGCACACTCCATGCACATGTACAGCAGGAGGGGGGGGAAGGTAAAAGTGAAGCATGTTGAAATTTGGTCCTGCCACAACCCTATCAGGGGTCTATTAGATTGACTTCTCTTACCTGCAGACAATTGGAAAGTAGAAATGATGGAAAAAGTCCTTACAATTTGGACAATCCCTAGGGAATACTTCATTACACAAATAGGGAGTTGTTGAGATTTGGCTACTAGTTCTATGAGTTTCCTTAGCAAAAGAGATTTTTACACCAAGTTTTTGAAAGTATGAATTATAAGATTCCACAGATGATTGCGCCTGGTGCTTAAAAGGCTCCTACAGAAGTCTAGTCAAAAATTCCTGTATTTCTCTCAGAAAGTGTAGCGCAAAGGAAAAGAGAAACACAGGAGAGAACTAATCGAAAAGAAAACTTTCCTTCCCCTGGCAGCCAGAAAAAGTGTCAGACCGCTTGGTCTTCCATCCTGTTCTCTCGGCTTAGACGAAAGAGTCTCCCAGACGTGGTTCACACATCTTTCCTGTGAGTGTTCTTCTATGGCAAGGTGCAATAACAGAATTTTGTGTCAAAATTCAACTTTATCCATTTCTGAATGCACGTGGTTGATAGAAAGCCTCGGTCATCCTGCCGTAAGTAGGCGTGTTTAGTTGCCTGTTCATGGTCCGGGAGGCACTGCACCAGCGCTGAAAATAGATGGATAAGTGGTGGGCATGTATACTTTTTTTCCATAAAATGCAGCCACTGGCGCAAAGTGAGCCAGACTCTGGCATGGCAGTGTGTTCGAGGCAGAGCGGCGGCTGGGCTAGGGCGGCAGGATGAGCAGGCGGGGACTATGAGTAGTAGCAAAGTAAATGACCCAACCCCTTCCCTTCTGTTTTCACAATCTGTGCCAGGCTCCCGCGCGCTCCGCGTCGGGAGCCGGTGAGCCGGGGCCGCGCACACCCGGGCGGGCTGGGCACCCGCCTGGCAATCTCGTTCTGGGCCCTGGGTTCTCCAGCCGCGCTGCGGCCCGCTGGAAGCCCCCAAGACAAGCCCGGGTGGGGACTTTGCCTCGTGCCTCCTGGTCGAGACCGGGACCCGCGGAGCTTCTCCCAACCCCGCGCCCCTCGACGTGAGCAAGGAGTAGGGAATCCGAGTTCGCCGGCTGCCAGGCTGCGGCCGGGGAGAAGGCACCCGGCGCGGAGACACTTCGGTCTCCTGCGTTCTAGACAGAAAAGCACCTTCTCTCCATGTATTGGGAGTAAAACTCTATTATTCCTATTAGAACTAGTTCATGTAAGGGCTGGGCGGGCAGGCCTCGGGCGGGGTCACGTGCCCCCTCCCCCGTCATTCCAGCTCCCTTCGCCTCTCCGGTTCGAGTTATGCCATCAAGCTAATATATTGTGACTGCTCTTCTCTCCTGTGACAAAGGCTTGCAGCTGCCTCCAAATCAATAGACGTCAAAGAAATATGAAAGCAATCATGACACAAAACTTAAATCCAGGCTGGAGCCTACATAATCAGAATTGTGCTTCTGTTCTCCAAGACGCCGATTAATTTATCCAAAAGTTTAGTCAAATTTTTATTGCGGTACCTTCTTCCCAGCAGAACCCGCTACATCTGTCGGGTTTGTAATGTAATTTGTAATTACTGCCCTTCATGTGGTCCTATGCCTTGAACCATCTTTAATTAAAAGCATAATTAAGGGAAGATCTAAAGAAAGACAATTACCAGATGGTCTTTATTTTTAAGGCGGGGTTTGCGCGGAGAGGGACGCGGGGTCTGTCCCTGAGACCCCGAGCCCGGGGAGGGGGCAGTGGGCCCGAGCGGCGCCTGCGCACTGCGGAAGCCTCGGCCCCCGGCCCACCCGTGTTACCCGCGCCGCTCCCCCCATCCCCACCCCGGGCCCCGCGGCCCTGGACGGAAGGCTTGGCCGAGGTCGCGCCCCAAGGTGAGCGCCAGCATCCCGGCGATGTAGAGACCCAGGCTCACTTCGCTATTCATCCGGAGCCAAAGCGGGGAAGGGGAGGGGGCGCGAGGGAGGCTGGGAAGGCGTCAGGTCCGAGGAACCTTCCAAATCCGCGAGGGGACTCGGAGCCGCCCCGCCGCACCCTGCGCTCGAGGCTCGGAGCTCAGAAGCAGAAACAAGGAAGGAACGCGAGGGCTGGAGGGAAGGGCAAAGGACGAGGGAAGGGAGGCGAGGGGCTGTCCCCGAGAGGCGAACTTGGTGGAGGGGCAAGGACCAGGCTCGGCTTGGGTGGGAGCTCGGAAACCCGTCCCGCGAGGATCGGAGAACCCCCGGGGACACTAAGACTCAGCGCCGTCGCCGCAGCCCCGTCGGGCATAGTGGCCCTTTGACGACGCTCCTCTCGGCTCCTCCGTGACCACCAGACCCTGGGGTTTTCAGAACAAGTTTCGGGCGGCGGAGAACAAACCCACTCTCCACCCCCCCCACCCCCGCTCCACCCCAAAATGCATAATGCAAGCGGGAGCCAAGATTTCTGCTTTAGCGCCTGGTTACCCCGTGGCTGGCGCGAGGATCCTGAAGTGGGATAATGGAAATTAAACTGTTATTGTATGGCGGGGATGTCATTATGTGACAGTTCATATTCAAATTCAGGCAGCAATGAATTGTAATCATTTCGATTATCTTCAATACACTTTCTTTAGGATACAAGTTGTCAAAGATAAAAAAAAAAGTACATTCGTGCGGCTCCGCGGGTCCATTTTCCAGACGGTTTGTTGCTCGTGCTGCCTGATTTGGTTTCAGCTTCCCCCCAGCCTCAGATTCTCCTGCAGTAGTGACTCAGCCGGAGTGAGCGTGCCCGGCGGCCAGCGCGTCCTCTCTCGGCGCTGACGGCCGGCTACGTGGGTCGGAAATTGGCCTCCGCGCGCCTAGAGCGCATTTTGGTTGCTTTCGGGTTTAATTAACTTTGAACAACAAATATGCCTGGAGCTCTAGAACTGGGGTCGCCCTGGGGAAGGGGGCCGTCGTATCATATTGAGTCCTCCTCAATCTGGAGGGTGGACTGGCGGCAGCAGCCCGCGCCCCCCGAAGCCAGCGCCGCTCGTCAGAAAGGCACGTGTGGGACAGTGCCGGTGCTTCTGAAATCTCTGAGAGAAACCTGACCGTCGCCTTCCAGCCCGAAGACGGCAGGGAAGAGCTGGAACCCGCGAAACACGCTTCCCTTTGTTAAAGTTACCTCCAGCCCCGTACTCGCTCGCTCCCGTCCCTGAACGCGACAGTGGAGAGGTAGTTGGATGTGGTGTCCCCGGGGGATGTCAAAGCGCCCTCCGCCCCCAGCCTGGGTAGACAGAGTTGGGGTCGCCTTTGAAGTCCACGTCCATCACGCCGATTAAGGCTGATCTCGTTCGTACACTAATATCGCCTCGCGGATTTTTATTATACTCATTTGGGAGGAAATGAGCTCTTGCCAGGCAAATAGCACCTCGCACCCCACTTCTCATAGCTCCGCAGGGCCGGGACCTGAACAACCCCGCGGGCAGTCTCCGAGCTGCCGATATTATATTTGTGAAATGTCCTTTTGTTGAGGCTTTTAACACCTTCTTATAACGAATCATTTGTTCTTTTCTCTTTAATTTTGATAGACAATTAGCCATCAGAGATACACCAGTTGACTGTAACCGAGCATTAAACTCGCCTTTATGTAACGCTAATTTAGCATAGCTGCTTTGTTTAACTTTGCTATATAAGAACCAGGTTTGGAAGCAAAAAAAAAAAAAAAAAAGAAAGAAAAAAATAGGTGTAATTTTATGTGGGGCTTCATTTCTTTTGGCCCTGAACGCAGCAAGCCTTCTCCTCTTTGTGAAGCGTTCTGCCGGGGCCTGACGCCATTTCCCTTGCCTAGCACCTGCAGGCTTGGGGAAGAGGGGGAATTAGCATTGATATAGATTTAGTTGAAATGTAATCTCTTAAATCTGTCCAAGATTCGGGGAGATAATTACACTTTCACTGAATTGCCAGGGGTCAGCGTCTCTGAGGACCGCAGGAGTTGATTTACTAACAATAGTGTTACATAAAAAATGGCGTTTGAGATTATAATGTTAATGGCTGCGGTCGCTGGGGAATGCGGCCGCTTCCAACTAATTTCATGTAACTTGTTTTTTTGCCTCCCTTTTCCTCCCTCCCTTCCTCCCCGGGCTCCGTCTTTGCAAGGATTCAGAGCATTCTCAGTGTTTAATTTAGTGACAGGCGCCTGGAGGTTAGGGCTAGAAGCTCAGGAGCTTGGGGCTGACCCGCTTTTGCTGGGAGTGTTTGTGGTGACAGGTTGCGGCCTCTGTGCAAGGCTGGGCTCTTCTCCACGATTCGAGGGCGAAGACGAGGGCGTGGGCTGTGACCATCACAGCGAGATTGGAGAGCGGCGGGAGCGACCGGCAGGCGAAGAGGGGTGGACTGCCGAAAGCAGAAGAAGCGATTAGGCCCTCCGGCCCTCCCGGAACTAGGCCTGCTTGGCATCTGGCGGCCGCGAGCTCCCTGGCCGCGCTAAGACAGGGCCTTTTTCTGGGCCCTATTCGCCGGGCCAGGCTGTGCCTCCAGCCCAGCAGCCTCAGACTGGAGGAAGATGGAGGCCTCCGCGCTGGGGACGCTCACTTCCCACCTTTGACTTTCTGTTACAGCTGGAGTGGCGGGAGGTCAGGCCACGACAGAAAGGCCAAGCGTTCAAATACAGACCCGGGATGCTATGAGGCACCAAGGAAGTCCACATTCAAGTTTGGGGAGGGCATTACCTTTAAAACTGAGAAGTAAGCTCCTCTGGGGGGGGGGAGGGGTGAATTTCACCTACAAGGTCTTGGGCCATGTCCACAAACTTTAGACTCCAGGGGAACTCGTAGCCCCACCTGATAACTCCAGCCCTTTGCTCCTCCTAAGGCTTCACAAACCCTAACTTGAACATCCTCAGGCCACCCAGGGATCCTCCAGTCTCAACTCTACTCATGGGCCCACTCAAGGAGCCCCTGAAACTGGGTCCAAGAGCCAAAGGATAAATAAGGAAAAACAGCCCCTTTTCCTGGGTAGGCCAAAGAGGTTTGGTTTGGTGGCCTCTTCCAGGGCAGCTCTGGGCCAGGAAGAAGTCCACAGCCTAGAAGCATCCTCAGGCCGCTCCTAGCCTGCTTCCATGACGTGGCCATTGCTGTTACCTCAGATCCAGGCTCTCAGCTTCTCTCCTGAGAGTGAGACTTTGGAGCTGAAAGGGGGCACCACTGCCCTCTAACTCTTAGTGCCTGTGTTGGCACACAGGGAGGCAGAGAGAGCTAGGCTCATCCTGCCAATCATGGACGCAGACCTTTCCCAGACTCTCCCTCAGGCTGGGAGGATTTGCTTCTGGGAAGAAAGGTTGCCAGAACCTCAAGCTGCAGATCTGAGCAAAAGAAGGAGCCGCTCCCCAGCCTCATCCACCCTCACCCACCTTACGGAGCCCAGCTGGGTCGGTAGGCTGATGGGGAGGCCATGGCCCGTGGGTGCCTTTGGCTTGCCAGGGTTGGGACTCGCTGGCAAATGCAGTGGGAGAGACCTCGGCTCCCAAGCCCTTGGCACGGGGGGGGGGAGTGAGTCCCTGCGCACTGGCGTGTTTACTGTCGGTGCCCCTTATCATATATGTAACAGCAATATATATGTTAATTGAAAACTTCTGAATTTAAAAAGGTTGTGACAAGTTATAATTTGTCCTGTCAATGCCTGGAATCCTTATTTATCTCTTTAGTTTGCCTCCTGCTCACGCCTGTCAGCTAACAGCTTGCCTAACTCGTTGACTTCCTCACTCATGGCACGGAAATGACAAATGTGCTGTTTTATCCATACAATTTATTTCATTATTGTTGCCAGCACGAAGCATCACAATCAATCATAAGGAAGTCCAGTTGGCAGGTGTCAATCTTGGTGTGTTTTTGTACATCTCAGTCTATATTTAATCCAATTATAAGGGTCACGGAGTAAGTGCCAATCCTCTTGTTACAACTCACATCTTATTTAAGATTTAAAGTAAAAAAGTCAACTCTGTCTCATGGATCTTTTGGGGGAAGGGAAGGGATGCCTTTGAAACTCCTCATCTCCCTCTCTTTGCCTTCTCTCACCTCCACTTTTAATTATGCAGCTATCCTTTTTATTAAAGAGTTGCAGAGAATACGAGTTTTATGAGCGTTGTGTGCAAATGAAGGCTCTCGTTATTTTGCTGAAGTAGAAGTAGGCTTAATGATGAGACATCTTTCCGCTCATTGCCCATTCAAACACAATTGTAGATCGAAGTCGGCCTTGTCACGTTGAGGAAAAGTGAATTTCTAACATCCAGGACGAGCCTGTCTACTTTCAGTGAATTGCACCCAATCACCCCCAGGGAATTCAGCCAATGTCTCAGTCTCCACCCTGACAAGGGAAAGAAAGAAAGCAAACATAGTGCCACAGACTGGCTAAGTATGAAAATGTTTAGAAGAAAAAGAAAAGCAGGGTTTTCTCAAATTCATTGTCAAAGAGATTTTCTTAATAGGAAAGCAAACTGAAACGATTTGGAGATTTCCCCAAATGTTGAAGAAAACTCTTTATGGTGAGGTAGAACAGAGAGAAGAGAAAAGAAACCAAATATTTCTTTGAATGAGAGCAGAAAAAAATAATTGAATAGGAGAGAAAACAGAGAATTATGTCTAATCGTGCCTTTAGACCAGGTTGAAGCAATGGCAAATATTATCTTTGCTTAATAGATGCTCGAATTCACAAAACCTTTTTCCAGTTTTGATTAAAAATAAAAACCTTGTTAAAACAAGTTTGCTGTTTCTAGGGGAAGAAGTGAAAGAGAGAAAGAAGAGCAAGAGCCACCTGCACTGTCCAGTAAATTAGATTCCTTGGATGATAGATGGATTTCTGGTTTCACAGCTATTTGACATGATACAAATATACACAGTATTTTTTTTCCTCAATCAGGGATTTTCCCTTTCTCCCTATTAATGGTTATATGGAAGAGCTTTGTTAAGCCACTTTATAAATTAACACTCACCCACAAAAAAAAGATTTTAAAATAGAACTTAACAGGATGTCTAGATTTAGTAAAATAAAATTGAAATATTGAAGTGAAAATATCTACTTTTACTTTTCAATCGTTGGGAGACTCAATGCCCATTCTCAGTGAAAACACAAATACTAAATCAATTCCCACTCACACTGGAACACAGATCCTGTGTGAGGGGCCGCACCAACCTGGAAGTGCTTTATTTGCATCAGGTAGTTAAGGGAAGGGGTGGGGAGCATACCTTGGACAAGAACAACAGATCTCAGCTACTGTTCAAACCAGGAACCCATCCCTCTCTTCTCTCTCTCTCTTCTTCCAACCAAGCCACTCTCTCTAGTCGGTCCTCTCGGCCCCTTCCTACACGACCCCTACCCCCTACCTGGAAATCCCTGTCTCCAGCCCCACTCCCCACACGCCTCTGCAGGTTGGAGGGGAGGCAATGGGCTTTCCACGCAGCCCTAGGCCGTGGCTGGCCCGGGAGCCCTCGCGGACCCGGCGGCGGCCGAGCTCGCTCACTGCAGCGGGAGTGGAGAACCAGAGCTCAGTACTGCCCTGGCTGGCTGAAAATCGCAGTCCGGGCTAACCTAAGCTGGGGAGAATCCTGGGGGGGGGCGGGAAAGAATTTATTTCCCACTTCTGACCCTTTGCACCCCACCTACAGCCCGCCTCAAGTCGCACTCAGCCATCGAGGATACTCCCGACAGTCCGCTACGCCCCAGGGCACGCGCGGCGCTCCTGTGCCCGCGCTGCAGCCCGTGCGGCGCAGAGAGGCTGCCTCGGCCCAGGGAGGGTAAAACCTGGCTTCGCAGGCTGGCGCCACGCGGGACCGGACCCCGCCGCCTCCACGGCTGGTGGCAGGTGCGGAGGGGAGCCCCCGGCTTTGCGATAATGGCAGTGTTTTCACAGTGCTCTGGGGTGGACTGGGCGTAGGCAGCTGCTAGACCTGCACCCTCCGAAGTAGAGACCCGGCGGCGGACTCCTTTCCTCCCCGCCTTCTGTGCCTGGGGACAAATGGAGAGCTTCTCCTGCGTTGGCCAGGAGCTCAGACGGGCCTAGGTTCGGCCTGGCCTGCATGGCCCCGCACTCCCGCACCGCCCCTTCCCACCCTTTATTGACAGGCAGATAAGCAGGCGGGTGCCGTGGCGTTTCTAGAGCCGCTGTCGAGCACCCTGCTGGGTTGCAGGGATCCGTGCACGCTTAATAGCCTGCTCTCCAAACAAGTCCGGAGCAGCCCTCCGGGCGGTCTCCGGCTCGGAAGGAGAGAGTGGGTGGGGAGCGAGCCGCGGGCAGGAACTGGAGAGCTGGAGAGGCCTACCCAGGACCCGGATCTAATCGAAAGCTCAAAGGCGGGGAGGTGCAGTGGGGACAAGTCTCGAAGGGGAAAGTTGCGCAGCTAGGGTCTTATCGAGAAATTGGATCCCAGGAGAATCGCCGGGGTTTGGGGTGTGTGTGTGTGTGTGTGTGTGTGTGTGTGTGTAAACCCGAGAAAACAGCTCCTAAATGCTCTCACTAGCCGAGCAGATCTTGGTGCGACCGGACCACGACAGGGTCTGACCCAGGCTAGAGTGGCCAGTGGGAGATGGATGCTCCTTGCCCCTAATTCGGGAAGAATCAGGGAATCGGGCGAGCAGGGTGGTGGGAAGAGAAAGGGTTTGTCAATAACAGCACCTCGCCACCAACAAATTGTCATTGTCTTCCCCACCCCTACCCTGCCCTCAGGGCCTCAACCGACTGAGCCAGATTAAAAAAAAAAAAAAAGAGTCTGGCTGAGAGCTGGCCAGGCCAAGAGGAGTCTGCCAGGAGCCACCTCCCGGCCCGTTGCGAAGTCCCGCACCTGTCCAGGTGTGCTGAGGGCGGAAGCGGGATCCGCTCGGCCTCTCGCGCCTGAGCGCCATCTGTGCTTGGCTTCCCCTCGCTGGAGCAAGGTGCCCAGGCGTCCGCCCTCCCCTCCCCGACGCACACACGCCCAGGTCCACCCGGAATGGGTCTCCAGCTGCCCAGAGGTAATTCCACGCCCCACCCATTCCCTTCCCGACATCTCCTCAAGCGCCCCCTGCCCCTCCGGGCCAAAGAGTTATCACTTCTAAGTTCAAACCCCGGATGGAAGCAGAATGGGAAGAGACTGAAAGCTGAGAAGCCCCCTTCTCTGTTGGGCAGGGCAGGAAGATGACAACGCGGGTCTATGCCCCTCCCAACATGGCCAGACCCAGCTCAGCTAAAGCGTCTCCTCATCCAAAACGGGTGTGAGGGAAAACAGGCACAGGCCACCAGGTCACCGTCCTGCCGACCCCGCCCCAATTTCGGTTGTTTCCGCAACACGGAAAAAGGGCGGCATCTCGACTTCACAATCTGGGATTTTCCTATTTTCTTCCTCGAGTCCATAACGTCAACAGAAAAACCGAAAGTTGACCCGGAGTCACAGATAAATAAAATCACCTGCATTTTCTACGTGCCTTGAGACTTTCAGCCAAGGGGGTGAGGGAACCTGGACGGCGCCCTTTGGGTCTCTGCTTCTGAGAACCCAGTGGGCCTGGCGAGGACTTTGGCTTAGCCTTGGGAAAGGGACCACTGACCCCTCCCCGGAGCCCCCGCCTGGGCTCCGCTGGTGACTTGTGGGCGCCAGAACCAAGTAGAGCAACCCATAGCTTCCTCGAACTCCTTCTGAAAATAATTCCTGCCAGCGTCCCCCTCTGTGTCCTGGCGAGGCCTCCGGGTCTCTCATCGGAGGATCGGAGGAGAGGATGGGGGGGCACCCGGAGAGAAAGCTGGCGGGTCTAGGGGCAGGGGCCCTGGGACCCGAGTGCCGCGCGGCGGAGGAGGCGCACTCTCCGCTGGACTAGTTTTCCTAGTGGCTGACTCTACGCCCTAAAGGGCTGAAGGAGGCCGGGGGCAGGGGCTGCAGTGGGTCGGACTAAGGACTGGAGAGGGAGGCTCAGGCCGGACGGAATGTCGGCCCGCGCAGAACTGAGGCCAACTCTGGCGGCCGTGACGTCACGCGAGCAGGCCAGCCAATGAGGGCAGTACTGGCGTGGATATTAAGGAAAGTTAGCGCGTACCGCAGCACCGTCTTTTCTTATCATTGACATTTAAACTCTGGGGCAGGTCCTTGCGTAGAACGAGGCTGTCAGATCTGCCACTTCCCTAGAAGAGCGGCGGTGAGAAGTGTGGGAACCGCGCTGCCAGGCTCACCTGCCTCCCCGCCCTCCGCTCCCAGGTAACCGCCTTGGCTCTAGCCCGGACTGGCTCGGAGCTCGCGGCGCCTCTCCGCTTCCCGCGATGGGCGCCCCCAAATCGGGAGCCCGCTCCAAGTGACCCAGGGGCTTGGTTCTTGCTTTTAAAAGGGGCTTGCAAAGATGGAGGGGAGTTACTGAGGGCGGGATGGGAAGGGCCGGGAGTGGGGGGGTTCTTGTCTTTGCCTAGCCTACTTTTCTGCAGAGATAAAAATGTTCCCGTCCCCAGAGTGGACTTCCAGTACGGCCATGAGCTGGGGGTGAGGCGAGGGTCTGCTGCTTCTGTCTGCAGAAGCTGCCCGCGATCGTGAGAAATGCCGGAGGCGGGGACGCAGTTTGTACCCAGATCTCCCCCGCATCGCAGTTCACCACGAGTACACAAGGAGAAGTCCCCACCCTCTCCTGGAGCGCGTGGAAACGGCTTGCTGCGGGTCTGGCAAAGTGCGGCAAAAGTTTCCCGTGATAGCAAAGTGTAAATGGTCGCAAAGTGTAAATGGTTCGTTTCTCAGAAAGGAACGGAGGACGAAAGAATGCGGCCCTGAGAGCTGGGCAGCGCGTCAAGCCCTCAGAGTGTGATTTGAGCTTCTCTTCGGAACACCTAATAATTAGCGATTCTCACTGAGCTAGAACGCGGGCTCGGGTTACCGCGCACACTGTGCGCGCTCCTTCCGCGGCAAGCGTGGGCGCCGGGGGAGCCCGGCCGCGAGTGCCTTGCCGTTCTCCCGCCCGGAGAAGGACGGAAGTACCCTCGAAATGGATCAGAGAAGGAACAACTCCAAATTTACTGTAACCCGTGGGTCCGTGGGGCGAAAAGTCCTGGGAGTCCAGCCCCAAGCGGCCGGAGGCGCCCAGGAGGGCTTAGTCGGGACAGAGCAGCACCCTGCCCGGGAAGTAGAGGGAGCTTTTAGGCCAAATCCAGGCTCTCCCTACTCCCACCCACGCTCCTGGCGCCCTCTATCCAAACATTCTGTGGGGACTGAGAATGTTTGGATCTCAGTCAGCTGTGACAGGTGCTCAGGACCCCTTCCCAGCTCGGAGCAGCTGGCCGCTCCCTGCCCACCTCTCCGGGTTAGTCCGGGAAGGAGTAAAGTGGCCTCCGGGCCCGGTGCCTTACCTGGGCCTCGGCTATCTCCTTCGCGGGCTCTTTCCCCCAGAGCTGGGCGACGAGCAGTTTGCCTGCCTTGCAGTGAGAAGTGGATCTTCTCTAGTCATAAATCAAACCCAGTCATCCCCGGGCCTCCTCCCTCATTAGAGATGTTTATTGGAGATTGTGTTTATTCGGCTGTCACCGCGAGAAAACGCGGTGACATAATTACCTCTGACCAGAGTCCTCGCCCCGCGCCCAGGGCGATCCGGAGACCTCCTCTGTCGCCTTCTCACTTGCATGTCCTCCTTGATCCTAGGACGGGTGTGGTTGGATTGCCTTTTTTTTTTTTCTTTTTTTCTCTTCCCCAAACCCCCTCAACTAATTTGGTTTATTGAATAAGTTGCTATTCAGATTTCCCCAAGGCCTGGGAGTTTATTTATTTATTTTATTTATTTATTTATTTATTTATTTTAGATTTTGTAAGGAAAACCGAAGGAGCCCAACGCCCCTCCGGGGCAGAAGGGGGCAGCGCGGCACAGACACAAGGAGAATCCCTCTCGCTGCGCAAACTTTCCGGCTAGCCCGGCGGCAGCGCGCCGAGGCCAGACATCTCCCAAGCCCAGCTTCGGGAGGGGGTGTAGGGAGCCGGACGCTGACCCTAAGGGGTGGATGCCGATATTGGTGGCGTTATTTGTTCCTCTATTTTTTCATTGTTTTTGCTCTGGGGAGGAATCAGAGGCTTCAGTGCCTCAGGATGAGGATTCTTAAACTCTTCCAAGCCAAACTCTGCGGAGCCAACCCGCAGCTCCTCCCCCGCCCCTTGGCCCCCCGGCTGCCCCCAGGCGTCGGTTTTTCCCACTAGCCAGGTTTGTAAATCACCATCTGTGAGGCAGGGTTAGGAAGTCATGAAAAGCGCCGAATTGTTCTCTAATTGAAAATACATTTTTTGGAAACCGCGCTGACAAATATCTGGGATCCCGGCTTTTGATCCCTCGCTGCCGCCTCTGTTCTCCTGTCGCTAATAAAACTCGCATTGAGCCCCTTAGTGCCTTGATTAACAGGCAGATTAACTCTTACTGGGGTTGGGAACAGCTTGTCCCAATCAATGTCATTTTAAAAGCCCGTCAGGATGCGCTTAGCTGCGGTTCCCTGGTTGCTCAAGCGAGCCAGCGGTGACATTTTCTCCCCCACCTCCAAGCCCCAGCCTCATATCCCCCAGCAAAGTCCCCAGTCCCCGGCCTGTGTGCTCCAGGCTCCACTCGAGGACAAATTGCAGGACTCTGTCCCTGGCCTTTGGAACAGGCAGCCTTTTAGAGAAGAGATCCCTAGGGAGAAGAGACTAAGGTGTCCTTGGCTTGCTTTCGTTTGAAGCTGAAATCTTGGAGGCAGAGGTTAGAGGGAAAGGAGAGATGGGGACCATCCCACAGGGACAAATGGAAAACAAACTTTCCTAGGAACCCTATTTGCAAAGTCAGAGAGTACCGTTGATTACAAGTGTCCTACACTGGAGTTTTAAACCCGATTCCCATCAAGACAGTAACATATAGGGACCAGAAGGCAACGGCTGGGGAGTACGATCCACAGAGAGGCTGGAATCTCTTCTCTGGAAGACCCAGCTGGACCATGCTTCTTTAAGCATTTTTTCCGGGTAAAGAAAGAATATGAGAGAGGTTTGCTGCCCAGTGTGAATGGAAGAGAACTGAACCAAGAGCGCCCTGACTCACTCGCCTTTTAACAAGAGGCAAGGACAGCAAGGACACCGCTGCTTTCCCCAGCCGAGCGTGGCCACAGCCTGGAGGCGCTGCCCGCTCGGCTCCTGGCTCCTGGCCCCTAGGCTTCCCGACGCTCTGGGCTCAGAGAAGTAGCCGGGTGAGCCGGAACCCGGCAGGTTGCTGGAAAAAGGAGTGGGAGGCAGGCCCCGAGCGGGGAAGGCACCCCGGGCTGGGTGATTGGGGTAAGAGTCAGGGCTTTGCCTTTCATGCTTGTTTGAGCCATTTCGCCAGCTCCGCAGTCCAGGGAACCTACCTTCCCAGGGCCTGCAAAACGGGAGCCATTTGGGGGCTCTGCAAAGCGACTCAAGTGTCTGCGGAGACTTTCCACCAAAGCAATGCCGGTCTCCACACTTCCCCGCACCCCAGCATCGCGCCTTTGCTTGGCCTGGGAAAGCAGGAGTTCGGAAGTGTACGACGCGGGTGGGAGATTCTTGGTTCCGAAGCCGGGAGCCCTAACGCGCGTTCCCTAGAACTGGGCAATTCTTTGCCTCGGCAGCGGCCGCCCCTGGACCTGAGACGTTGTCAGAATTCGGGGTTTGGCGGGGGTGGGGGGCGCAGGTGAATGCCAGGGACCGGTGGGAGTGAGATTCTGCCTGATCTCACCAACTTGCGCACCAATACAGACCAGAGGCTCCGGGCGATCTTCGGCGAGCAGCGATTCCCCAGCGCGCCTCCTTCCGCACAGATAACCTCCCCTTCCCGGCGGGACCACCCCGGCGGCCTCAGCTGGAACATGCCGGGAAGAAAGGTCGAAGAGTTGCCCTCTTCGGAAGCAGTAGGGCGGGGGGGGACCTGAGGAGAGCGGGAAAAGGCGAGATGGAAATCGAAGGAGAGATCCCTGCCTTGGAGCGCAGCAAATGGGCCCCTGGCGTGTTGCAAGCCGCAATTAAAATGGCGACCTGCGAGTTGTCTCACTTTTGCGCACACCTCTGGCCCTGGCTCGCTGCGCCGCGGTCGTAGCCCCTGACCCGACCGCATAGTTCCCAGAGCAGGTACTTGGCAGAGGGCATGAGGCGCCCCACGAGGCGGAAGAGTAACCCCACCCGCCCCCCTCTCCTTGAGGCCAACCCAGAGAGAGCAAGGAACTCTCGCTCCACATCTTTCACTCAAACTTTGAAAATTCTTCCTCCCTCCGGGACTGAGTCACCCCCGCCCCCCAATATTGACACATTAGAAGCGGCCAAGCCCTTTTGTTTCTTGTTGTGCAGAGGGTTTTCCAGGAGTCCTTACCCGGGTCCCCACCCCCATCTAATGACGTCAGTGACATTCACTCCCAGCTCCCAAACTCTCATGATTTTTCGTTATTAAAACTTTTCTGCGAGGTGAAATGGGGTTTGTGGGGGGTGGGAGAAGGAGCTGATTCAAAGAGCCCGTGCCCTGGGGGAAAATAGCAACAAGATTACGGCTGCTTCTTTCGGAGGCAAAGCTTAAGAAGGTGCTAATCCACTCGGTTGCTAATTGAGAGGTTGTAAAAATGATATTCGCCTCCAGTTCGGACCGAGTCACTGGGTCCTTTTTTTCCTTCTCGCTCATGTCCACTGGATTTGGGTTTAGGTCTTTTAAATGTTTGTTTGAGAAGTAGAAATGGAGAGGAAAAAGTGCGCTGGCCCGGGACCTGGACCCATTGCCCCACTTCCCGGGAACTCCCGAAAGTCGCGGTCCTACGAAATGCTGTGTAGGAGGCTGCGGACTGGGCACCCCGCGCCGGCTCTTCCGCCTCTGGCCTGGGCTTCCTCAGGGCGCTGAGTGCTTCTGGCCACGGAAAGGGGCAGAGCCGCTCGCTCACCCGCGCTGGCCCCAGCCGTCCTTCAGGACCGAGAGGGGGAGGCCTCCGCTAGCCTGGAGCTCTGCCCAGGCTCCTCAGTCACGCCATTGCTGGGTCCCTAGACAGAGGAGGGTGTGAGGCCCACACCAGGCCCGGCGGCCCAGGGCAACCTGCAGCGTCCTCACTGTCCCAGCGTCGGTGGCATCACGACCTGTCAGCGGCAGATTCAGAGTCTATTGATGAGGTTTGACTCTCCGCACTTTTCACTCTTCAAGAGGAGTCAAGTGTACTCAGCGGTGGCTTCATTTGAGCCTCCCTGCTTCAGCTCTTGCACCCGCGTTCCCCTTTCCCGGGTCGTGGAGTCTGTGCCTCATCCCAGGCCTTCTTCCTTCCCGCGCCAGGGCCTGTAGGCTCCCAGAAAGTCCGGGACAGCTCAGGCCGAGACGGCTGCTCCCTCCCCTGTCACCTTAACTGCAGGCGCCGAGGGACGCCTTTGGAGTGTACTGAGGTGTGTCCTAATCGTCCGGCATTCAACAAATGGACTTCTGGTGTGTGGTCAGAAGAGAAAAGCCATTTACTTACTTTCCTCGCCGGTTTTCTGGCAACAGCTGAAGGGCAGCTGCCTCCGTGGACTGAGCAGATTCAGAAGAGGGAGTCGTGGCGCGGAGACACGCACCACACACGGATAATCGGTGGCACACACCGACAAACGCTGACACACCATGGCCTGTACACACACACACACACACACACACACACACACACACAGAATCTCTCTTAGCATTGGCCATCTCCCCCATACTCCCAACCTCCACCACACCACTCTCCTCTTATCTCCCTCTCGCTTCCCCTCCTCGCGGGCGCCTGTAAAAGCAGCAGCACTTAGTCAACAAATGGCACGTGGGAGAAGTTGGTGAGTGTTTGGTAAGGACTCTTCAGGGCTTTTCACAAGAACCCTCTGTACACAAAGTAAGTGGCGTGTTTACTCGGCCTCTCCAACCCCGGCTGGGCCTCCGCTTTGCTGTGCACCGCGGCTTCCAAAAGGAGAAAGAAGAAGAAAGGGACGCGGGAGCGGAGGTGGGGAACTGGGGAGGGCTGGGAGGCCTGGGCTGGGGAGGCTGCGGGCCTCATGGAGTTGGGCGCCCAAACTGCTCCTCTCGGCCTACGCTTCGCGGCGGCCTCCACCGCCTGAGCCGAGCTGCCAGGACCCAGAGACGCCCCCGCCCCTTTCATCGTCTTCCCCAGGCCAGGTGGACTAGGGCGAGGCCACCGTGTTACTCTGGGTCCCAGGGCCCGGGCCCAGATGGGGTAGGGACAGGAGGGGAGGACCGGCGGGGGCGGGGCGGCAGGCCACTCTGCGCTGGAGTTGGCAAGAAAGGTTTGCGCAGACCTGCGGAAACTTGCTCCCTCCTTGGGCTGGAAGCCCCGCGCCCAGCTTAGAGGGGCAGGGGTCGCGACCACCAGCCCCGAGGCCATCACTCGACCCTTCCAGCTTGTGGTCGCAACGCAGACGGCGCTGGTTCCTGGAGCGTGCAGAGCGGGGAGATGTCGGTCAGCGCCAGAGCCGGAGAGCGGGGGCCCAGCGCCGGGGAGAGGAGCCGGGACCCACCGGCAGAGCCGAAAACAAGCGTATTCATATTCAAACAAACGGACCAATTGCACCAGGCGGGGAGAGGGAGCATCCAATCGGCTGGCTCGAGGCCCCGGCGCTGCTTTGCATAAAGCAATATTTTGTGTGGGAGCGAGCCGTGTATTTGCATGTTGCGGAGTGATTAGTGGGTTTGAAAAGCGAACCGTGGCTCGGCCTCATTTCCCGCTCTGGTTCGGGCGCAGGAGGAAGTGTTTTGCTGGAGGATGATGACAGAGGTCAGGCTTCGCTAATGGGCCAGTGAGGAGCGGTGGAGGCGAGGCCGGGCGCCGGCACACGCACATTAACACACTCGAGCCATCACCAATCAGCATAGGTGTGCTGGCTGCAGCCACTTCCCTCACCCACACTCTTTATCTCTCACTCTCCAGTCGCTGACAGCCCATTTTATTGTCAATCTCTGTCTCCTTCCCAGGGATCTGAGAATTGCTCTCACACACCAACCCAGCAGCGTCCGTGGAGAAAACTCTCACTGGCAACTCCTTTAAAATACCGTCATTTCAAATCGTTGTGGTCTTTAAGCAACAGCAACAAGAAACAAAACAAAACAAAACAAAAAAAACCAACCAAACAAAACTCCTGACAGGAGCTTTGACAACGAGAGAGGATGCCTCATAAAGGTGAGTCCGCTCCTTTCTTCTCGCTTCATTTTTATTGCAATATCCAAGCAGGTCTCCCCCTTCCACCCCCTTCCTTCCTCCCCTTTCGCCAGTCCCCTCCCCCACTGCTATGCCGGGAGAGTTGGGCCAGAGAAGTTTACACGCAGGAGCCCAAACTTTCTACTTTCAGCTAAAGCCCGCGTCGGAGGGCGACCGCGGGTGAGCAGGAGCGGCGCAGGCCCGGTGTGGGCAGCCGGCTCCGTCCTAGCGCCAGCGCCAGCACGGGCTGAGCTCTCAGGCAGGACGCAAGCTCCAGGCGCACCAGCAGCCGCGGCTCTCGGCCCCAGCATCGCCAAGTGCTCTCTGCCGGTGGGAAAGGACCGAGAGACTGTGCGGTGCCCGAGGCCTGCGAACGGCCGCAGAGCCAGCCGGCGGCAGCTGCTTTGTCCAGCCCGGGACCCAGCGAGCGCGCAGAGAGCCGCGCGCCGAGGGAGCGCCGAGGGATCCGGTTGCCGCGCCGCCGCCCTCCGGCTTTGTGCCGCTCTCCGCTCGGACACAAAAAGAGTCTGCTGGCACCCGAGCGCTGAGGGGGCACCGCGCCCGCTGTCTCCCCAGCGGAGTCAACCCGCAAGGCGGCGGCACGCTGGAGTCAGAAAGAGCCAGCGGGAGAGCGAGCGCGAGCCGGGAAGGAAGCCACCAGGCCGAGGCGTCGGAGGCGCGCTCCGAACGGAGCGGGAGGACTGTCAGCCTCCATCAAGCCTCCAGGCTCTTGCGCCCAACTTAACTTGAGCGCGGAGCTTGGAACTTCAAAACTCTCTGCTTGCCCCTACCCCCCTCCCCCTCTTCCCCCAGCCCTTTCCTTCGCCCTGCGAAAGCTCTGTCTCCCAGTCCTCCGGCCCTCCTCACTCCGTGGGTATTTTTCCTTGCCTTCCTCCGGGCGAAACGCACCCCGGTGTTGCCATTTAAACAAGTTTAGAGGTGGAAAGGTGGTTTGCGTTTTCTTTTTTTAATCTGAATGCCTCTATTTTTTTTTCTTTGTGAAGCCTTTAAAATAATCAATATGAAAGCATTGGCTTTCCCCTTCGTCTGATCACATCCTCTCCCGGTTAATTAGTCTGAGTAATTTGAGAGCTTTTCGATTCTAGGACCCTAGGAAGAAAAGTGTCTTTTCAAAGTTCGTAAAGTTGTTGTCTCTTTCCCTGTGTAGATTTTCTCAGCCTCCCTGCGCCATAATGGCCCTGAATTTTAGCAAGTGTAATTGGGGGAAATGGAGTTGAATTTCAAGTGGAAATGCTTTCTTTTTCGAGTGCTAAAACCCGGGCCTCCAGTCTTGAGTGATTTCTAGAAAGTTTAAAAACAAAGTGAGCGTGGTTTCTTTTTTCTCTTACTATACAAAGCTTCCTAAACCATTTTGGACGTTTAATACGAAATTGGGAAAGTTTGAGGAGGGAGTGGGATCAGAAAATGAAATTAAAAACAGGGAGCTTGAAAGCCGGAGGGTTTACCGAGCAGAAATAATTGTTGTTGCCTTTGTCATTACATTAAAAAAAAAATAGCCAGTGACCTTTGCAAACGTCTGAAGACAATTTGATTATCTTCTTTGACCGGAGAGGAAAACTTTGTCTTCTTAATTACTACTTATTCTTTGGTTGGGGGACCCGGGAGGGGCGAAAGTGAGCTCTCCCTTTCACCCCACCTAAGGAGTTTGAGGATGGATTTTGAAAATTAAGCAATAAAGCAACAATAGCAATACGATTCCCTTTGAAAGCTGCGGTTCGTGTCGGGGACAGGGGTTTGGAGGGAGCAGTGATTCAGGAGCTAGAGGCCCAGGCGACTCCGAGATGTCTGGGGACTCCTTAATTCTTTGCGTGGGTCTGTGGCCCCGGCCAGGGCCTTACTTACCAAGCCTGGGCTGAGCTAGGAAGCTCGGGCCGCCGCTGGGGTTCTGGCCTCTCGGCGCACGATTGCTTCCGGGTGTTGGTGTGCCCGTATCCCTGGTTGCTTTTGGACTTAGTATTAAGGATTACTTAAATAATTAATTTCTTAGCAGAGGAGTTGGGGGGTGGAGATGAGCAGAACCGGAACTCGAATTGCTTCCACATTCCCACATTCCCAGCAGCTTCGAAAATTAATCGGCTGGGTCTCCCTGGGATCGGCTAGTGACTTTTTAAAAGTGGCACCCGGTACGGCCGGGATGGAGGCATTCGGTTGTGGTTGTGTAGAGTGTGGACTACAAGTTTTATCCCTCTCCGGGGAATTCCACTCCCCACCCCACCCCACCGCCGTCCATTGTACTACTTTGCAGCTTCAAAGTCGCACGTTTGAGGGGGTGGGATGGAGGTGCATTCTGCGGAGGAGTTGGGGTTTCTGCCTGTCCGTGGCGTGGCTGCGGCCGCGGTGAGAGAGACAGGAGGGAGATGTCAGGAGCCAACCCACCTCGGAGTAACTGGGTAGCCCTCTGCCGTCGCCAATATTTATCAGGCCTCATCCAGACGCTGCGAAAAAGTCCTACTCTTTGGTTTATCTTTATGGATTTAAGCTGCCTCCCAGATAGTTAATAAATTAGACCATGAATGGCCTTGCAAAAAAAAACTGTGCTTCTTGGAATTCTTTGCTTGCAAAATTAATAATCATCATAGGCAAAATAGGAAAGAGGATGAATATTTTAGTTTTGTTTTCTGTAATAAGGAGAAATGATGCTGTTACTATTTCATTATTTTACCTCTTTTTGGGGGAGGAGGGGGGCTCTTGAATGAGCTCTTTATTGAAACTCTCTTTCCAATTGAGCTCCCCACAGTGCCGTTGTATCTTTTTACAGCTCCTAACAACTCACACCAGTAACACAATTACCCCGAAATTTATAACAAGAGATTACTTCTCTATTTTCCCTGCAAGAACCTTCTTTTGGGGGGAAGGCAGGGAGAGGGTGGTGGAGGGTGAGCCTTGGGGGACCTGCATTGGGTCAGGACTTACGAAGCAAGAAGCATCTCTCTGTTCCCTTTGTGAGTTGGTGGGTTGTTGGTACGTTTGGTTGGAAGCTGTGTTGCTAGTTAGGGAGACTCGAGTTTGCTCTTTGGGTTGGGGAGAGCAGGAGAATAGAAGCCATTGTTCGTGTCTGTAGGCGTTGTCAACCACGTTCACCCCCTCCTGTTCTTACTTTTTAAAGCAGTGAGGCAAGGTAGACAGCGTGTGTCACAGTATAGTGAAAGGCGGGAAGAGCTAAACACCAAAAGAGAAGTTAATCACAATAAGTGAGGTTTGGGGGGAAAAGTTGGGCTTGACACTTTCAAAGTCCTGGTAGGACTTGGGGATGGGATGGAGAGGAGGCCTGACTGGGAAGCTGTGAGGGGTGGGGGTGGAGGGGTTGAAAGATGAAGGAAACACAGCGTTGGGTTCTGAGGACCTGGGAGTAACTGGGATGGTGAAATTCATTAAGGAAAGAGAGAGTGTGGCCCTGCAGCCATCCCAAACAGCTCCAGCCTGTGACCTCAGGTGCCACGAAATTTCCTGGCCCTTCCGTGGTTCCCACTGCCTTTCTTGTCTCCCAGACTTCAGTATTTGTCCCCTTTCCCCAGCCCCAATCACCTCTTGGCCTCGACTCCTTGTCCCACTCTTCCTCTTGTTCCCTCTTTCTCATTCCTCAGCTCTT
Source organism: Bradypus variegatus (assembly GCA_004027775.1). Lineage (NCBI taxonomy): Eukaryota > Metazoa > Chordata > Mammalia > Pilosa > Bradypodidae > Bradypus > Bradypus variegatus. The sequence continues at coordinate 28,370 of PVKY010000693.1, forward strand.
GACATTTTTTGCAAAGTAAACCTGCAACTCATCAGGTTTTCTGTTTCTCTCAAGCCAGGCCAGAGCAGCCTCTTAGGAAGGGTACGGACTGCTGTGGGAAAGGCTGCTGGAAATGTGGGTGTAACACTGGGATGTAGGGTTTTATGGCAGTTTGATTGAGCTTGAGTGTTTCTGTCTGAGAGTGGGGCTTGGAGAGTCCATGGGCCTATTGCTTTAAGCCACGGTTTGACTTACCCTTATCTCTTTCTGTTTCATCTTAGGGGGAAGACGTTAACTAGGGGCGTGCAGATGTGTGAGGCCTTTTATTGTAAGAGTGGACAGATATCCCAGATTTCAGGCAAGTTCTGTGATAACTGCTTTGGGCTTCAAATCCAAGAGTCAGAATTCACTATTCAGAACGCTTCTTCATTGTAGTTCAGAGAGAAGAAGAAAAAATATATCAAAGTCGGGTTATTATTCTGTTGATTAGAGGGTTAACTCCTAGTGGGGTTTGGGGAAGTGGATTGGGAATATTGGAGTATTTATTTGAAGTCCAAAGAGTAGATTTTGCATACACTGGAGGGCAGAGCTGAATGACCCTCAGATCGCCCCAAGCGGCTGAGTGGATCAGTTCCGAAAGAAGGGGGCTTCTCTTGTCCTCGCTCCCAGGTCCTCCTCCAGCAAGAGTTAGACCCACCTGGCGCGGCGGCGGGGATTAACGCCTTATTCTCTTGCTAACAGAGCCCCATATCCGAGCCCCGTGGGATCCAGCGGCCCCCAGTCAGTGCCAGCATGCAGAACAGTAAGTGCCTCTGGTCTTTCTCAGGCTTCGGGCTAGGGGCGCGCGGGCGGGCAGGTTAGGGAAGGGCGCAGAGGCTCGCGGCGCCTGCGCTAGCCGGGTTGCCCGGCCGGAGAGAAGAGCGCCCGGCAGCTTGCGAGGGGAGGGCGTTTGTTCTTCTTTTCTCGCTCCTGGAAGAGCAGGGGTGGGCCCTTCAGAACAGCGCCCCCGACTTTGCGAAGCTGTGGTAGAGAAACCCCATCCCCCCAAATCCTGTAACTCACACCCCCTCCCCGCCCCTGCCCGGGCTCTGACCCCAGAGAGAGGGGCTGGGCTGAACAGGGCGGGGCGGAGGCTTCTCCCAGTTGCGGGAGAAGGAGGCCCCTTTGGGCTTTGCCAGGACTGAATGTCTCCTGCGTCCAGGCGGAGTGGGGGTGCCCCCTCCCCCACTCTCGGGCAGCCCCTCCTCTCCCCATCCGGAGTCCGGGCCTAGACGGAAGGGAAACTGGGAATCAAGGCTTGAAAAGGGTCTGTGGCGGGGCGGGGGAGTGGGGGTGGCGGGTGATAAACTTGCATGGTGGGGCAGTTACAGAGCGCGGGAGAGAGCAGGGTACTCTGAGTCTGCGAAGGGGCACGGGGTGCGCCCTGGAGTTGGAGAAGCCCTGCCCCCGCAGCTGCAACCGCGTGGATCCTGGTGGTTCTAGCGCCGTAGTGTCTTGGATTCTCGGCCTCATGTTCCTGGTTTCCTCCCTCAGCCCAGCCCCCTTATGTACCGCAGCCCACTTTCCTGCTCAATCGGTGAGCGCCGGAACATGACACGGTTGGATCCCCGACCTGGAGGCGGAATGAAACGAGGCTTGGGTTGAGGTGCAGAGTCTGGACGTAGTTTAAGGACTCAGCTCTACTCGAGTGAGGAAAGGCCTAGGTCTTCTAGCAGTCTTTTCTTATGGAATCTCAAAGACTCAGGAGGGGGGCCCAGCGCCGGATCCACCTGTCCTGGGAGCGCTGACAGTCCCCTGGAGCTGCCCGAGCTGGTGGATGCGAAGAGCAGGAAAGGGCACGGAGGTGGCGAGCTTTGCAGCGGGGTTTTGCTAGAACCTCTGGTTGGGCCCGAGCGAGACGAATGCCTCTGCCTAACCCTCCTGGCGGCTGAGTTCTCCCCCTGGAGTTCAGGCTACCTAGCCGCAGGCTCTCGGGTGGGTTCCGTCCCTGGTGCGCTGCGCCGGGCATTTGCCGGTGCGGTCTGGCTGGCTTGCCCTGAGGGGCGCGGGGTCGCGGTCAGGCCCGCAGGGCTTTGTGCAGCTCGCTCCTGGGTGTGCGCGAGGCGCAGAGCATCCAAATTGACACCATATGTTTTCCTATTAAATGCTTCGCGGTCGAATTCTAGGCGCGTAATCATCGCCACTGGGCGAGAGTTCCAGCGGTCCCTAGGGAAGGGACACAATGATTGAGGCTTAACCTCTGAAAGGGAACTTCGAGCTGTGCTTCCTCGCTGCCATTTCGATGCTGGCAGAGGCGCCTTGGCCCCGCCATCTCCTCAACAAGCACCCGCCGGCAGTGGCTGCAGAGGTGGCAGGCATGTTATTTTTTTGCAGTTGGGGGAGGGGGGGAGGAGGTCTAGGATTAGGCGGCCTCACGTGCTTTAGCATTCGTATTCTGTGAATTGCGCAAGCTATGCATGAAGTTTGGAGTATCTTTTATCTTTTTCTCTGTGTGTGTGTCTGTGTGTGTCTCTCTGTCTCTCTCTGGGACAGCTATCACTTTCCAGGAAGACTCCCTTTGCACTGGGCGGGAGTAGGGAACCGGAGTGAGTGAGGGTTGTCCGTAGCTGGAGAGGTAGATGGGACTTGCCAGGCAAAGAAAGGTAATAAAAGTAATTTAGGAGAAACCGGAAGCATGGTGTAGGCCCCGCTCTGCTGGGGAAGCGGGTGTGCCTGCGCTCCCCCGCTCTCGCGCCCGGCCGGGCCCAGCCCAGATCCCCCAAACGTCTGTCACTTCTAATCGAGTTGAGGCTCGCGCCCCCACCACACTCGGCGATGGCCGCCCCAAGCCTTCGGCTACCCTGAAAACTCGGCCCCCCTCTAAGGGGAAACGAGTGTAGTTCAATCTCGTCTGAGTGATCTTCAAATAGGGACGGAAAGGGTCGTTTTATCACGGTCCCGTTTGTCGTGACGATGCAATTTCCCGGAGTGGAGCACTGTCACAAAGTGACAAGGCTGCCACAGGCGCCCCGACTGATCTTTTCAATTAGCCTTCCATGCATGATCCGGAGCGACTTCCGCCTATTTCCAGAAATTAAGCTCAAACTTGACGTGCAGCTAGTTTTATTTTAAAGACAAATGTCAGAGAGGCTCATCATATTTTCCCCCCTCTTCTATATTTGGAGCTTATTTATTGCTAAGAAGCTCAGACTCCTGGAGTCAATTTATCAGGAAGCTCCAAGGAGACGAGAGGCGAGGAGAAGAGAGAAGAGCGAGCAGGGAAGCCAAGTCTTCTCTTGGGAGGGCTGCTCTCTCGAGCCCGGGCTGCAGGTTGGAGATTTTTTAAGGGAGTTGAGATTGGTGGTTGGCTTTGAGTGCCTGTGATTTTGGGGGAAGGGGCTACAGAGAGGCACTAATTCTCACCTCCCCCTATCTCTAAGATTAGACAATGGGGTGAGGTTGTGAGATGCAAAGATAAAGGAGGGCTGGGGGACACTATCTTGTTGTCTTTTCCTTTTCTCTTTTTAATTTTCGCTAATATCTGTCCCCAGCTATTGGGGAGGGGTGGATTCGCAGCAGAAGTAAAACAAGCAGCGGGGTGCGACAGACTCCCGGCTGTCAGCCCCACTGGTAGCCGGGAAGCAGGACCACTCTGTGTGTGGTTGGAGTCAGGTGGAGGCGCAGACTCCCACACCTGCAGTTGGAGATGCTGAAACCGACATTGGGGTTCACTAGCCACAGATTTCTTGTTCTGGTTCCTCTCTCCTCCTCTTCCTCCACTTCAGTTTTTTTTTTTTTTTAAACCCTGGTGCTTATGTCCTACCTCCGCCCGAGTTCGGTCTGTGATGCACACATGTTTCTGGACTCTAGCGTCCAAGGGAGCGCTGAAGGGCCGTAGGATTTGCTACTCTTCCAACACTGCAGAGACCTTGGAGGTTCCCTATGGGTTTTGTAGAACGGACAGTTTGTGGTGACACTCAGAGGGGATCTCTGGGAGGATATTTTTGGAGCTGGCTGTTTGCACTGGGTGGGTTCAGAGGCTGCCTGGATTGTTTATGAAGAGGGGCGGTGGTCTGGGAGCACTGCTGGGGTGATGCCGGCAGCGGTGTGAATGTGTTCTTGCTCGTTGGCACGTGTCTGTCTCTATAGTGCTTCTCAGTCCGGTGGGCTGGAGCATGGCTGGGTTTGGGACTGGCTTGCCCAATGCCCCACACGGCTGCGTGGTCCCGTTGTCGTTTTTGATCGATAGCAGGGACCTGATTGCTGAAGATGGCATGGGTTGGCAGGGAGCTGAGGATGCATTGTGGTTGTCTTCTTCCTCTTTTTCTTGTTCTTGTCCTTCTTCTCTTTCTCCTCCTCCTCCACTTCCTTTTCTTTCTCCACCACCATCTCCTCCTCCTTCTCTTTGCTTCTTTATTTTCCTCTTCTTTCTCTTTTTCTCCTCTCCTCTCCTTCCTCCTCCAACACCGCTTTCTCCTTCTCTCTGCTTCTCTTTTCTTTCCCTTCTTCTCTTCTCCTCTCCTCTCCTCTCCTGTTCTCCTTCTCCTTTCCTCTCCTCTCCCTTTCCTCAGGTCACAGCGGAGTGAATCAGCTCGGTGGTGTCTTTGTCAACGGGCGGCCGCTGCCGGACTCCACCCGGCAGAAGATCGTAGAACTAGCTCACAGCGGGGCCCGGCCGTGCGACATTTCCCGAATTCTGCAGGTGAACCTCCCGGCGCCGCCCCTCTCGCCGCCCCCGCGGCCCTCCACCCTCAACGTCCTCTCTTCATTTCTTAACTGCAAAAGCTGCTGATTATGGACCCCACCCTCATCTGATACCCCAGTCTCCACCCCGCTACCCTGGCCTTTCCACTTTCCCCTCTCCCTCCACCATCCTTCCCTACCTTTCTCGACCTGGGTCAATCGCATAAAGATAATTCATCTGCTTAAGGAAAAAAAAAATTGTGCGTGTTTATGTGTTTTTAAAACAAATCTTTCTCTTTTAATTTGGTAAATAATTCATTGTGATAATTTACGAAATACAATAAGCTGAATTATAAAAACCGGCATGATTCAGTTCCCCTCTCCCCTTCTTGAACGTTGAGATATCTGCTTGCATTTTTCATGTTCATGAAGCATATATATTGACTTTAAAAAGCAAATGCTATTTGCCCCCTTCCTGCCTAACTCACATTTACTCAATTGGACATTTTTTAAGGAAAAAGAAGTAAAATCCAGTTTAGTTTTCCTCTTTGTCTATTAAAACATAACACCACTTTAAACAAGGTCAGCTCACAAAAAAATTAATCTGACTTCGTTTTGATGCATCTTCAGACAGTGTTTAAGAAAACAATTTTTAAAATTAGTTTTTTTTAGTTCAAACTGTTTGAAAGTATCATCATATTTGTAGTTTTTAGGGCTACAAATGTAATTTTAAGAAAAAAAAACTCTCTACAGTAAGTTCTCATACCATTGAAGGTATATTTTTGTGTTATAGACCCATGCAGATGCAAAAGTCCAAGTGCTGGACAATCAAAACGTAAGCTTGTCATTGTTTAATGCATACTTAAACAATTTTATTTTTGTCTTGAAATTATTAATAATGTGGTTTTCTGTCCACTTCCCCTATGCAGGTGTCCAATGGATGTGTGAGTAAAATTCTGGGCAGGTATTACGAGACTGGCTCCATCAGACCCAGGGCAATCGGTGGTAGTAAGCCAAGAGTAGCGACTCCAGAAGTTGTAAGCAAAATAGCCCAGTATAAGCGGGAGTGCCCGTCCATCTTTGCTTGGGAAATCCGAGACAGATTACTGTCCGAGGGGGTCTGTACCAACGATAACATACCAAGTGTAAGTTCACTGAGAACATTTGCCTGCCTGCCCTATGTTCTGCTCTCTTTCCTCTTTATCTTTTCCTGTTTTCCCTCCTCCCTCCCTCCTCTTCCCCAGTGCCCTTGGTCTCCTTCCTGCTCCACTTACGTCTCATCTGTACCTGGGGGTATTGAGAGGAGCCCTGACCTTTTTGACCATCTGGAAAATGGGAGTTCAGTGTGGGGAATTGTTTGCTTCATTTGCATGCTGCAAAGCAGAGGGTGAAGGCACCCGGGGAAAGGCTCTGGAGTCAAGAAGGAAAATGAAAATAAACACCAGATTCTAATTTTCTCCAAATCCACCAGCCAGAGCCTTCTTTCAGGGGTCACACATCTATTTCCACCCTAATATACAGCAAATAAAATTAAAGAGATCTCCAAGCTAGGTTGAAATCCTTTTTTTGGGAAATCTTCTAACAAACATCAGGCAGTGGCAAGGATCCCTTTCCCCCAAGCGTCCCCCAATTCTCCACCCAGCTCAATTTCCAAGGGCAGTGTGATGGGCTGTCATTCTTTCAACGATGTTCTGTGTATCCAACCACTTCCCAGGGTAGCTGGAAGCTTTTTAACATACTGAAGGTGGCTTTTTTTAAGGGGATGGTCGAGTGGAAATTGGGACTTACACGGGGCGATGGTGTGTTCAGGAGACGCTACCATTTGGTTTGATTGTGGTTTGATTTGCAGGTGTCATCAATAAACAGAGTTCTTCGCAACCTGGCTAGTGAAAAGCAACAGATGGGCGCAGACGGCATGTATGATAAACTAAGGATGTTGAACGGGCAGACCGGAAGCTGGGGCACCCGTCCTGGTTGGTATCCGGGGACTTCGGTGCCAGGGCAACCTACACAAGGTAAAACCCAAGCATCCATCCTCGCAGCTCTCCATGTCTGCAGTCCTATCTTTTCTCCCCCAACCACTTCTCCCTCCTGGCCTCTGTGCTTGGATGTAGTGTGGGGAGACTCTTCGAAGGCCTGGGACGCATTGACTTGCTCTGCGGGTAGTTGGTGTTTGTTAGACTCTCTGGTTAGCCTGGCAGCGTGAGGGTTGTGTATGTCAGGGGCAGTATGAATGTGGCTGGTGTGCATGCATATGTCTGTGGGCAGGAGCATGTGCAAGTGTGTAAGCGCTAGCAGTGTGGTGCCCTATTCAAATTTCCCATTAAAATGCACAGAGAGCCCCCTTGCTGTAGAAGTGTACAAGTTAACACACTGACAGAGTGCAAGGTAAACATAATTGCAACGTTTTGCTTTTTACTGTAATTGACAAATTATGGGACTATGAGTAGTGTGCCTATGAGAGAGAGCAGCCAGATGCAAGGTCTAATTGAGGATGGGGCGTTGGAGATGGTGGACTTTCAACTAAAATAACATCACCATCCCCTGCTCCTCTTCCTTTCGCCCCTCTGGGCCCCTAGTTCGCACTCTCTGTGGGTGGCGACTGCTTAGAAGTGGCGGGGCAAGGACGCTGTGAACCGGCCTGCTGGAGTACTGTGAGTGGCTCCGGTGGCTGGGAAGAGAGATGGGATCTGAGACCCCCAGGATTTGTGTGTGTGGGGGGGAGATGGAGGAAGAGGAGCGGATGTGGGGGTCAGTGTCAGTTAAATTTCCCCACCCATCCCAGCCCCCCACGCATTAGAGGTAGCTTGGTCAAGAATAGGAAACAATTTATTCCGAAGATTAATCGGTATTTGTTGTCCTCGTGACAAGGAGATAATATGCGGGATAATGGGACGTGGCGTTTCACTCCCGGGAACTCGACTGATCCCGGGGGCTCAGGGCCGGGGGCGGCCGCGCGGGGTGGCTATGGGGCTGGCCGCGCGATCGTGCGCTCGGGGACTAGCCCCAGATGCCAGGCGCCTCTGCGCAGCCGGGTTAGAGAAGGGAAAATCGGTAACAGTATGCGAAATATCTGGTACAAAGGATGCTTCTGTCACTCGCAAGAATTTGTTATGGGAACAATCCTGTCGCTCTGTAATTGCTCATTAGAGAACGTTTTGTTTCTCATTAAGGCGACATGAATAAGCGTCTAGTTGAAGGAGACAGCTGTAGAAATGTTCCACAAGAGACCTCTGGACACGATTCGGCACCAATTGCCAATTAGACATGTCAGTTTTAAGAGCAGAAAACAATATAGGACGGACACTGGGAAGATAGGGAGCAAAGCGCTCGCTTTTTGTTTCCCAGCGCGGCCGCTCGGCCGGCGGAGGCCTCATGACGCGCAGGGCCCGGGCTCCCCTAGGTGACCCCGCCTGCCGGCCCGCACGGGCCGCGAACCCTCAGCCTCCGGAAACGCAGCGGAAGGAGGTGCTGCCTCCACTCAGGCCTCAGGCCCAGTCCGGTTCCAGTCTCTGGTCAGGACGAGGGAGTGACCTGGCTCACTGTAGATAACCCCACCTCCGCCTGACCTTTGAAACTGTAGTATTCCCACGTGCGCACTCTGGGCACACCCAAGTGACGCTGGAACTTCTCAGTCCCCAGGCACGCACTGGGTCCGATCGTCTGCGCCTCTGCACCCAGCAATCTGCAGCCCAATGACCCCTTCCTGGCGAGAGTCTGGCCGACTTGATCCAAGAAGTCTTGGGGAGGTGCGGGGCAAGGAGTCCAGGTCTGGGAAGGCGCAGCTCAGAACCTCCACCCCGTGGCCCGCTGGGAGCGAGGGCTCACGTTTGGCTGGGGCGTAGAAGAGGGATACCCCTCCCCCCTGCTGCGGGGCGCTGATGTTCCTGGGGAATCCCGAAGGCTTTTGGCGCTAAGGGGGATTCCCCTCCCTCTCTGGCCCCCTTTTCCTGCCCGGGAAGCCGTTCTTGGGATTTAAAGAGTCCATTACTGCGAAAGCATAAGGCGAGGTTAGGTCTCAGAGGGAGACAAATATGGTTTCCATCTGATCAACGCCATGCGGCGGTGAATAAAATCGTGACGCCGTGGGCTGACAACAAGAGACAACTCTATCCAGCCCCAATTCTCCAGCGATTTGGTAGTTTTAGGTATCACGGAGACACTTTTTCTTATCTCCTTCCCCCATCCCCACCCCCGGACCCCCCACCCCCGGTAATACCCAGGCCTTCTATCGGATTTAGTCAGTCTCTCTTTCAACAGATGCTACAATGTTTTGATCCGCGCTGCAGAGCTGAAAAGGTGCCGCAACCGGGTTGCTATCTTTTCTTGCTTGTTTTCCGCCTCACTGATTAAGACACTAAGACACTAAGGAATGATTTTATTTCCCAGCGTCTTTTTTTTTCTTCTTCTTCTTCTTCTGTTCTCCTTCTTCCAGGAAACAAATCCTATCCCAGCGTCAGATGGTCCTGGGGCTGGGATAATGGGAGGCGCTTTCACTCGCCTTCTAACGGATTAGGCTGGAAGGTGGACGGCGTCCATTGAAGACCCCTTCTTTGCGCGGCACGGAGGGGGCGCTTTTTAAAGGAGATATCTTAACTGTCTGCCACTTAGGTTATCATGTGGGGAATTCGAGATCGAACTTCTGGTTTTATTTGTTAAAAGCCTTAAGAGTGGAAGGTAAACCCACTTAAAAAGGGGAGGGGCGCCCAATGTAAGAGAGACTTCGCTGTCACCGCTTGGCTGCAAACAGTTGCTACTTTTAAGGTAGCAAAGAAACATTTAATAGTGCATGCTTGCTCTGAGGGGTCGTGGAGGGCTCCTGCAGCCTCGGATTTCTCCTTACTGGACATTAATTTCACTGTGTGTGTGTGTGTGTAAGTGGTTTAAAGTCGAGCCCCACCTCCCCCCTTCCCGTTGACTTTCCTCCCCTTAAGTGTTCTCGAGCCACCGCGGGCCCTGGGCGGCTATCTGTGCGCGCACGCGTGTGTGTTTGCGCGCGCGGGCGAGTGTTGGGGGGAAAGCGGGGAGTGAGACTGGGGGGGGGTGGCGGGGAGAGGGAATGGGAGGGGAAAAGAGAGAGGGAGATGGGGGAGAGAAAGAAAGCGCAAGCCTCCAGTTTTAAAATTAGGAAAATGTCAGAGAAGCAAATGAGAGCAGAGAATGCTTTCTGCAGCAGTCTTCTGAGGGAGATCCGGGCTGCTTTGTTTAATTGGTGAGAGCGAATGTGCCAGAAAAGGGCTGAGGTGGGCCTCCTGCAAGGCACCGACCTGAGTAACTAGACCCGGGGGCGGACGGGGGTGGGGTGGCGATGGGGATTCTTTTCTCTTCAGCTTCCCGGGCCCTAAACGCCAGAGGGTCGCAGATTGTTGTGTTTCCTAAAAGCAGTAACCGTCGGTTCCTTCCAGTTGGCCAAAGCTATCTGGGCGCCTTGTGGGACTCCAGAGGAGGAAGGGAGCTACTTCTAAATTCTCCCTCGCTCACTGGACCCTAAAATGAGGGAGGCTCTTGATTTCGTTTCCTAAAAAACACTTTAACAAGTCACTCGGAAACCCGGGGCAGTACATTAGCACAGATTCTCGTGTCCTCACATGTGAGTCTGAGCATCTCGCCCTCGCTAAGTAGCCCTCCCTCCCTTTCAGCTGTGGGGCAAGCCAACCCCAAGCACGGCCGCAGCCTGTTTACGCAATTCTCTCTCTCCATTGCCTTCCCTCTCCCTCTTCTTCTTTTTCCTTTTTATCTCCCCGTCTGGTTTGACCTCTTGTCTCTTTTTGCTCCCAGCATTCTTTTTTTGTCCTTTTTTCTTCTACTTCTCTGGCCTCCATATTTTTCCAGCCCTCTTCCCTCCCTCCTTCTCTCCCCACCCCCTCCCGTCCCCGTCCTCCCTCCCTGCTTCCCCTCCATCTCCCCCGGCTCTGGCCCCCTATCCACCCTTCATCCCCTCAGCCAAGCGCCCTAAATAGTATTGAGGCGCTCTCTCTCTGCGGACAGTGATTAATGATAGCAGAGCAGAGGGGTTAACACACTTCACTGAAAAGTCTGTTGACTGGGCTTCTTGTAACACAATGTGGCCCGCTGCACGCCTCAAGAGAATCCTTTTGTTGTCCGCGCTCATTGTGGCCTCAAAATTCTGCCCACGAAAGTTTGCCAACGCTCCTGCCCCAGGAGTTTAATAGTTTCCCTTACTTGCGGGGCATTGTGCACGCTGAAAAGCAGCCCCTTGCTATTCAAGTGTTGGTGGCCATCTCAATAGATCTCCAAGAGCCCATATGGTGGCCAGTGCTGATGAATCCGCCTGTTTAAATGGGGGAGAAAGTTGGGGTTTTTAAACATTTCAAAGTTCCTGAAAGGATCCCACTAGATCCTGTCACAATTCCCTGAACTCTTTGAAGGCGCTGCCTTTTGTTCCCTGGTTATAAATGATATTCCTGGCCAAGTAGATTCCCACCAGTGCATCTTCAATGGGCCCTCCCTGCCAACTGGTCAAGTTTCCAGGGGCGGGGGAGGGCCTTGGGGCTCTGAGGACCCAGGACCCAAGACCCTGCCTGCAGTGGTTCTGGAGTCAGGGCCCAAGTCCTTTCCTTCAGACAGGCTGTGGCCTCACAAGCCAGGGGAGAGACAGCTAGCTCAAGTGTACATCTCACCCTCCAAGCGGCAAGGGAAAACAATAAAACTTTCCCCTGTTTAATGATAGAAATTACATTAAAAGTGGTGGAAATGCCCTAATTAAAAATGTACCGCTTAAATGATATGCCAAGGACTCAGCTGCAGCATAGCATATTTAGCTAGTTAGTGAACTCTCTACTATTTCTTTTTTAAAATTACACGTTAAAAATTTAAAAGAAATCTTACTTTTCTCTGGTGCAACACATTACAAAGAATGGACAGTCCTTTTATCTAAATATAAAATTCCATTTTCAGCAATTATAGCCTGTTCTTGGTGATGATATAATTACAGCTGTGCTCGTAATAGGTGTCAAGGCAAAGCGCACTCATACAATAGTTGAATAAAACTGCAGAACAATGCGAGCACTTCTAAATTCACAACCTTTAAAATGAAATTGACTGTGCAGAATTCAAATAAAAACTAGATAAATATTTTTTCAAAAAGATTACAAGCTTGGTTTGGTTTCTTAATAGCATTTTCTACAAACCTATCAACATCTAATTGATTAGCTAGGAATTACTGATTATAGATCAGCTGAAATCTTGAATATCACTCTTGTATTTTTCTAACACAGCCATAGGTAAATTAATTCTGCAGGGACAGGGAACTGGATGAGGCATTTGGGAAGTCAAGGCTAGGAATGAAAGGTCATTTTAATTGGAAACTTCAGTGCTTGTTTGGTTATTCAAAGAAATGCTATTTAGTGTGCATATTATACAGTCTCATCTTAATAAAAACACAGAGAAAGAAAATACTGGCCAGGTCACATATGTTGTCAATGTTGTTTATTAAAAGAAAGCCACACTTGATCACCTTGGGGATGTTTTGGCGAGGCTGTCAGAATATAATGCTCTTGGAGTTTATGACTCCAAGTTATTCCAAATTTCTCTTACTGTCCTATTCTTTTTGTTCCAGATGGCTGCCAGCAACAGGAAGGAGGGGGAGAGAATACCAACTCCATCAGTTCCAACGGAGAAGATTCAGATGAGGCCCAAATGAGACTTCAGCTGAAGCGGAAGCTGCAAAGAAATAGAACATCCTTTACCCAAGAGCAAATTGAGGCCCTGGAGAAAGGTGATGGAGTTTTTCAAAGTAGAGAAGCAGTAAATCAAAGTAAATGCCACATCTTCAGTACAAAGAGCTAAATTTAGCCAGGGCCCTTTGCACAGAGGACTGAAAAGGTTTCTTTTTCTTTTTTTTTTTTTTCTGGGCATCTTTTCAGTGTGTGTGTTTGTATGCATCTTTCTTCTTTTCGTGTACCAGTAATTCAAAGACTAAAATTCTGACTTCTCATAAAGAAAAAATAATGATTTGGCTAATTCAGGCCACAGAAGGGTCTTTGAATGTCATCCCAAAGAAAACTTAACTTGGTTCTGGTGGGAAAGTTCTTCCAAGTACAGTCAACTCTAATAGTAGTAATATTTCCAAGGGAATTGATTGGAGATGATGGGAGTGGGGAGGGAGGAACCATGATGGGTCTAGAGCTTGGTCCACTCATTTCGTGTAGTTCTGGCACAATATAGAAAAATCATCCTACTCTTTCAGAGTTTGAGAGAACGCATTATCCAGATGTGTTTGCCCGAGAAAGACTAGCAGCCAAAATAGATCTACCTGAAGCAAGAATACAGGTATCCAGGGGCCTTGTGTTTGCATGCTTTGTGATTTATACCACCTGCCTTTTCTGGAGACAAAGGTATCACTATGGAGCACCATTTATTTATGTAAATAATAACATGTCCAGTCTGCCAAATACTTTGCTGCTTGGGGGAGACAAGTGGATGGGCCAGGGATGGGGTCAGGTTGGTGGTGGGCACAGGGCTGCCAGGGGTGTGGCTAACCTGTTCCATCTGACTTCCAGGTGTGGTTTTCAAATCGAAGGGCGAAATGGAGAAGAGAAGAAAAACTGAGGAATCAGAGAAGACAGGCCAGCAACACACCTAGTCATATTCCCATCAGCAGTAGTTTCAGTACCAGTGTCTACCAACCAATCCCACAACCCACCACGCCTGGTAATTTGAAATACTACAACTACTACCACTACCACTGCTACTCCTAAGAGCTTGCCCTTTGCCCTGACTCTCACTGTGACTGTCTCTGTGTCTCTCTCCCTGCAGTTTCCTCCTTCACATCTGGCTCCATGTTGGGTCGAACAGACACAGCCCTCACAAACACCTACAGTGCTCTGCCACCCATGCCCAGCTTCACCATGGCGAATAACCTGCCTATGCAAGTAAGTGAGGTGGGCTAGCGGGAGAGCAAGTGAGGAGTGGGCTGGGGCCTTCAGGCCTCCTTGGCTGGGTCTGCACCCTTGGGACCTTGGGAGCCCTTCTCACTACAGTGATCAGCTTGACCAGTCAAGTCTGGGATGAAAATAGTCCAATCTCTTTTCATTGATTGATTGAGATTGATTTGTGACCTTGATAAAATAAACACCTGACTTGTTC
>PVKY010000694.1:0-42062 GCA_004027775.1 Bradypus variegatus
GGGCTGGGCCTGTTCACCATGGTGCCTCCACTGAGCCCGGGGGCTGGCCTGTGGAATGCGTTTTGTCAAATGGCTGCCTATGCTCCGCCACTAAGCTAGCCGTCAGGCTCCAGGGAGCCCCGTCCTTCCTGGAGACCCCCTTCCCAGCCACCCAGCAGAGGTCCCTTGGGCAGTGATTGGAAGCAGCACTCTCCAGAGGACTGCCCTCTGGTTTTTCCCCAGCTACAGCCCCCAGCGGCCCACGCCTGCACCTAAGCTCGGGGGGAGATGAACCCTCAGGGACCCCTTGGTGCTACGGTCTCGAGGGCTGGGCCACCCTAACTCCCCAGGGGCCTGTTCCAAACCCTCTTCCTGCCCCCTTACTTCACCATGAAGATAGTCTCACCCCTTGAGAAACTGGGGCTCTACCCCCCAAAATGCTGCCTCTGCCTGACCCGGAATAAGGCTGCAGTTTCAGGGTGGAGCCCGTGTCTGGCTCCAGATCCTTTCTCAGATGAAGGAGTGAATTTGGCCTTTCATTTTCTTGTCTCCCGCTGCCTTTGCTAGTTTGGGCATCAAATGAGTAAATGAAGTGTTCTTTCTCTGTTCTCTGGGAGAATTTGTCTAAGACTGGAGCTACTTGTTCTTTGAGTATTTGTTGGAATTTTTCTGGAAAACCGGTTAGGTCTGTCTCTGCCTGCATGTGCTTAACTGTTGATTCAGTCTCATTAGCTTTTATAATTCAGTTTTCCATTTTTTCTGGAGTCAGTTTTGGTAATTTACATCTTTCTAGAAAATTTTCATTTCATCTATTCTAAAATATGTAGGCATGAAGTTATAATTCTTTTAAATTTCTTTTTTTTAGTGGTAAGGATCACTTATTGACTTATTAATATGTATTTTTTCACATTTTCAATAAATATTTATTGGTTATTGTCCATAAATGCTCTACTTGGCACAGGACAAAATCACAAACAAATTAAAACAATGAAATATCTCTCATCCCCTTCCAAATCTATATTTAGTTTACTCTGGATAAAATGAAGTATTGATACCCTTTCTCAAACTTCACTGTCATTCCTGGTACTTTAATTACTTGTGTTTTGTTTTGTTTGGAATTCAATTTTATTGAGATATATTCACATACCGTACAGTCATCCAAAGTGTACAATCAGTTGTTCAGAGTACCATCATAAAGTTGTGCACTCATCACCCCAATTTATTTTTTGAACATTTTCCTTGTACCAGAAAAAGTGAAAATAAGAATAAAAAATAAAAATAAAAAAGAACACCCAAATCACCCCCTCACCCTATTTTCATTTAGTTTTTTGTCCCCATTTTTCTACTCATCCGTCCATACACTGGATAAAGGGAGTGTGATCCATAAGGTTTTCATCATCACACTGTCACCCCTTGTAATCTACATTGTTATAGAATCATCTTCAAGAGTCAAGGCTACTGGGTTGGAGTTTGGTAGTTTCAGGTATTTACTTCTAGCTATTCAAATATATTAAAACCTAAAAAGAGTTATCTATATAGTGCCTAAGAATGTCCACCAGAGTGACCTCTCAACTCCATTTGGAATCTCTCAGCCACTGAAACTTTATTTCATTTCGCATCCCCCTTTTGGTCAAGAAGATGGTCTCAATTCCATGATGTTGGGCCCAGATTCATCCCCAGGAGTCATATCCTGCATTGCCAGGGAGATTTACACCCCTGGGAGTCAGGTCCCACATAGAGGGGAAGGCAGTGAGATCACCTGCCGAGCTGGCTTAGCTAGAGAGAGGCCATATTTAAGCATCAAAGAGGCACTCGGGGAGACTCAGTCACAATCATAAGCAGGTTTAGCCTCTTCTTTGCAGTGACGAGCTTCACAAGGGCAAGTCCCATGATAGAGGGCTCAGCACATCAAACTGCCAGTCCTCCAAGTTTGTGAGAACATCAGCAACAATCCAGATGAGGAAGCCCAACACCTCTGCATTTCCCCCACAACATCAGGGGGCCCTACAGACATATTTTTATTCTCTATCCAGATTATTTTGGGATGTGTTGCTATTTCACACTTAAATTTCTTTCTAATCTCAGTAGTCATCCTTAATAATTACTTATGCCCATCTGTTTTTCTGGATCAATTTTGCCTGAACATTACCCATCTAATTACACTTTTCAGACAATCAAAATTTTGTTGATCCTCTCTATTGCAGATGATTTTTCATATTTCAATAAATTGTTCCTAGCTTTATTTTCTTCTACCTTCTTTGAGTTATTCTGCTTTCAACATCTTAAGCTGGATGCTTAGCTTATTATTTACTCCTGGCTTTTAAATACACACACACACACACACACATAAACACACGCACATATACATTTAAGGCTATAAAATGCATTTTGTGCTACTTTAGCTGCTCACAAATTTCAATATACATCACATTAACTCTCAGTTCTAAATATTTTCTAACCACTCTATGAGTTCTTGGACTCACAGGTAATTTAGGAAAGTGTTCTTAAATTTCCAAACATATTGCTTTAAAAATGAGCTTCTCGATTAGCAGTTTGTTGGGGGTGATGTTAAATTTTTAGTAACAGATGATAGTAATCATGGCACTACACTGTGAATATAATTGACACCATTGAATTGTATATCTGAAAGTGGGTCAAACAGGGAATATTAGGTTGTATGTTACCAAAATAAAATTTAAAAAAAACCCAGAAACATTACAAAACAAGGACAGAATGCTGATGTAAATTACGGACCATTTCATCACTTGTAACAAAAGAACCGCTCCAAGGTAAAATATTACAATAGGGAGAACTGTGTGTAGGGGAGGGTGAATCTGTACTTTCTATATTTTCCCATAAACTACAATTGCTCTAATTTTTTAATTAAAAAACCAAAAATAGCTTTAAAGCTTTTTATTTTGAATAGTGAATGATTAGATAATATAGTTCACAGGACACCGATGCTTTGAAATACGTGAAGCCCGGCTGCGTAGAGGGGATCAGTCACCCTCAGGGCTTCAAGGCCAGGAAAGCCGCGTGCTGCTCCCACGGGCACCCTGCTCCGTGTGCCCCCTAGAGCAAGTCTCTCGCATCCTCCATACCTGACTCATGTCTGCTGTCCCAGCAGTTCCTAAGAGACGCTCAGAGCCTCCAACTTCTTGTAGTTGTGGCCGTTTTTGCTCAAGATTTGAAAGCAATATTGGTGCAGGTCTGGAACGGTTCTACTATTAGACAAATTGACCCTCACACTGATGATTATCTTCAGCAGTGCTTTTGACCTTGAAGTGTCCTGTCTGCCAGTCCTTCCGGTCAGCACTAGCTCCACTGACCCTCACCCTTTTGCTCCCAGGCTATCCTGACCATTTCGCGGCGCCACCTGCTACACAGCACCAAGCTGCTTTGTTGAAAGTCCCATCACAATCCTCGTCCCCTAATTCCGAGTTTAATTAAAAAAATTTAATAGCTCTATTGATAGTAATTCACACACCACAGAACTCACCCACTTCTAGTCAGCTTACATGCACTGGACTTCTCTGAGGTCTGCATTTATTTCTGCCATCTGACCTGTGCCTTCCACTCACTTTGCTTCTCGGTTTTCTCCCTTCCCTGCCAGAAGGTATCGACAGCTCCAACCCACCCCACCCCCACGTTACATTTCTTTTTCCTTCTAGTTTAGTACACACTGCTTCTACTTGTTAGTGGTTATCTTAGAATTTTTACTATGTGTATCTTAGATTCTAATTCTTACCCTTACCACAAATAACCTTAGATTTCAACTCCAATTACCTCTTTATGGGGTACATCTGATTTATCAGTACAGAATTTTATAGTTCAGCTTTTTAAAGCTTGCAAAGTACAAAGCACTGACCACCAGAGCTTTCTGCAATACAGACATCATGCCCGTGCCTGCGTGGCCCAAAGCCACAGCCACCAGCCCATGTGGCCACAGAGCTCTTGAAATGCAGCTCATGCAACCAAGAAAGTGAATTTTTAACTTTAAACAGCCACCAAACTAGATAGTTCTATACAATCAGCATTTGTTTACATTTAAAATGTCTCCCCTTGTCTTGCTCACCAAGACTTGCTATTCCTTTTGGAATGATCTTCTCAAGAAACTGGCTGAAATAAAGACATTTTTTTTGGCAAGCAAAAATTGTTGACTGACAACGGACCTTCACTTAGGTGAAAAATGTTTACAGGGTTTTCTAGACTGACTTTTTTTCTCAGCACTTTATTTTTCAGGCTTTCGTTGTTGCTGAAACATCAGTTGTCCATCTGTTGCTGCTGACAGGAAACCTGCCCCCTTTCCCTGGCTGCCCGTCACACCTTCTCTGTCTCTATTCCACAGACTGACACTTATGTCCAGTGGGGCTTTTAAAAAACAGGTCCTGTGTTTGAATTGTTGGGGGCTGTGGGTTCATTGCGTTCCTCCAGCAGACACTGAGACAGTTATAGGGGGGTCACATCTATGGAAGGCGGGGGTGGGCGCAGGGAACAGGACCCAGCAGGGCGAGCCTTGGCCCATGATTCAGTCTCCACCAGCTCTGGTAGAAATGCCAAGGCCCTGGCACCCCACTGCACCATCAGCAGGAAGCAGCTCCCCGTGAACAGGATGGCCTGGGCACACGAGCTGAGGGAGACCCTGCCAGTCAACCAGCTCCACTCCCAGCAGCTGGGCAGCAGGGTCTTCCCTGCCGGCAACTCGAGCTGCTGCAGGCCTCTGGATCCCAAGACCAGTCTTGAGCTTGAAGTCTAGAAACTTCTCAGCCACTCTCCTGAAAGGCTGCCTCCCCTGTGCTATCTTTTAGGTACTTCAGTCACCAACACTGGTCTTCAGCCATGTCCGTGATCCTGTGCGACTGTCCCAAGTGCCCACCCTTCATCTTGGAAAGCAGCAGGACAGGCCGGCAGTCTCCACCTCACCCAGCCCTGGGGTCCCACCAGCTCGTGCCAGGGCACCTGCGCTCCATCATTTCTGGCCTCTTAATCCCCACCCCCAGCCCAGTCATGCGCTAAAAACAAGAGACACCCTATAAAGCATTTCCCCTTCCACACCAGAAAGCACTCTGAGCCCATACAAGATGCTGTGCTGCCCGGAGCAAAAGTCTGTTCTTGGGTGTTTTGAGTTAGGTACCCCGAGAAGCCTCTACCCATTTTATAAAAGAAAATGAACCTGGGGCAGGAAGCTCTTCTGCCGAGCTGCTAGGTGAGCATCCTCTGCCCTGTTTAGTGATCCCTCCCATCCCTGACCCAAGCACCCAGGTGGGAGGTGAGCTGTGCAGTCGCTGTCTGTCTCCTCCATCGCCAGCCTCTTCTGCTGCAGCAAATCTCCCTCCACAGGCCACGGCAGGGGGAGCCGCCCTGACTCCAGGAGAGTAACTGCCACCGGCCAGGGAGGGCCTGGGACCCAAGTCACAGCCACCCACTCCATGACGGAGCAGCTCCCTCCCTCCCAGAGATTTTGTTCTGTTTGGGATCAGCCACACCCGAGGTTGGATCCACTCCTTTGCCCAAACCACACCAGCCAGGCAAGTCCACCTTCCACTCAGACCAAGGGGAGCTGGGTCTCTGTCCCTTCCAAGTGAGGTTTGGACTAAGATGACAGCAAAGTCCACTCCCTCTGCTCCTGTGACCCTGTGTACACAGGTGAGGGAAGGAGCCGGGGCCTAGCCCTGCAAGCCAATGGGGGCTTTCCTGCCTATAAGAAAATCTTGGGCAGGCCTGGCTCACCCTTCCCCAGGGTCTCAAGAACGACATGGAGGGGACACTCGAGCCCAGGTGGGATTCGGGGACCTCCGCACACCTGAGGGTGGAGATGGCAGCACGGGTAGAGATGGTGCCCGGGGCTGGGGGACATGGGCCAGTGGCCCTCATGCGAGGCTGGCCCGCTCCAGGTCCTGGGGCAGAATCCGGCCCTTCTTGCGGGCCTTCTCCATCCGCCGCTCGGCCCTGGCCACCTTCTTCCTGCGCAGGTTCTGCCGCCGCTTGTCCTGGCGCTGCTGCATCTTTTCCACAACCTGCGCTGTGCGTTTTTCCCACTTGCGCTTCCGCTGCGCGCGCCGCTTCTCCTTGCGCTTCAGCGCTGCCTGCAGCAGGTGCTCATCGGCGCGGATCCGCACGCCCTCGGCCTTGTACAGCAGGTTGGTCCACTGCATCTTGCTCTCGAGCTCCCGCGCCCTGCCCGCGTCCTGCTCCCGCAGCTCCTCCAGCCGGCTCTGCCGTGCCCGCAGGCGCTCGAGCAGCTGCCGGTAGTTCTTGCCGGTCAGAGGTGTCAGGTTCCCCTTCACTTTCTGCCTCTTCTCCTTCCTCCGCTGGGCCTTGCTGGCCGGCTCCTCCTCACCCACCTCCACCTGGGCAAGGTGACAATGGGCCATTAGCACCAGACCCTCATCACCTCCATGATCCCTCCCAGGTACTCTTGCCACCTCCACTGTGTGCAGGTGGCAGAGGGCAGGAAGGGAGGCCCCTCACCCACTCATGCCAGGAGCCAGGAGCAGAGCGAAGGCCAGATCCAGAGTCCGAGGCCACCGGAGCCCACGGCTGCTCCGCCAGCATCCACCCACCTTACTGAACATCAGCTCCGCTGGCTCCTTGCCCAGCTCCTTGCTTGGCTCCTCAGGGGGCAGCACAGCAGCCTCCACAGCCTTCCCAGCTGCTGCAGCCTTCTCCTGGGCTCTCAGCTCCTTTCGCTTCCTCTTCTTCCGGGCCCGCTCCTGCTTCCTCCGCCGCCTTTTCTCCAGAGTAGCTGGAGACAGCTCCCGGGTGCTGCCCTGCAGGGGGAGAAGGGTGCATTCACTCGTCAGTTTCCCTTGACTTCAGGACCCCCATGGGGCACAAGGCTGAAATAGGACCAGGGCGTGGGGCCCCCAAATTCAGTGTGCCATGATGAGTTGGCCTCTTACCCCAAATCTAAGTGACCCCAGAAGGGGCTGGGGATCCCAAGGAAGAGCCAGAGCATCCAGTTTCCAGGCACACACTGTGTCAGGGGAACTGTACAAACACCAGTCCCCAGCCTTCCCGACGAGCGGACAAGGGGAACATGACCAGCCCTCATATCAGAGATGAGAAAGGTAAAGCTTTGCCAAGGCGTCCACCAAGGAAAGCCCAGAACGTGGAGTCAAGTTTGAAAGAAAGAACACCTTGTCTTGGCCACTGCACCACCCCCTTCCGACAATATGGAAGTTGGCCCCCCACTATGCTGTCCCCTCGGGGCACAAGGGCATCAGCCCCACACTGCACCATCCCCTCAGGACACAGGAAGTCGGCCCCCCACTGTGTTTTTCCAGTCCAGGTTCCAACAAGATGGCCTGGACCAGAGGCTGGACCCAGCTTGGAGGAATGCAGGGCCCAGGGCCCCATCCCCTCCTGGGAACTGGACACCAGGTACCGTGGATGGGCCGGTGGGCTTGTCCAGGAGGGTGAGGAAAGCAGCTAGAACTGCGCCCCCCATGGCAGGAGGCCTGACAGAAGGTTCTTGGCAGAAAAGGTGGGGGTGGCCATGTTGGAAGAAGGCAACAAAGCTCAGCAGAAAATGCTGAAGCTGATTCCATTCCTGGCTGCAGTGCTTACAGGGGCTGTCTCCCCGGACAGGCACCTTATCTCAGAGTCCCCACGTAACGCATTTGGATGAACAGATGTGCAGAAGTGCCCCAGGCCAGCGTGGGTGTTCAGCAAAGCCAACTTCCCAGAAAGGAGGCTGAGCTTGTCTCCGAGTCTCGTGAAGAAGAGCCAGGTGGCAACAGAACAGGCAGCAGAGGGCCAGTGCCTCTGGAGAGAAGCCGAGAACCCCACCACCGAGGATGGTGGCTGAGGTCCCTGCTGCCAGCCTGCATGTTTTACTGAAACCCTCCAGGCCAGCAGAGCTGGGAAATGACACTGCAGAAACAGGATGCATCTTTTCCTCCAGGCTGGGCAGGGAAACCCTCTAGCCAACCCAGCACCCCAAGCACCCCAGAACCCCCGGGAGAGTCTTCCCGTCTCCTACCTGGCCCCGGGCCTCCTGAATCTTCTCATGCAGCCGCTGCCGCAGAACATCCAGGGCAAAGAAAGAGTCAGGCTCTGTGGCCAGGCTACCTGTAGGGGGAAGCAGACTGAAGAACTGAAAGGAAAACCTCTCCCCAGTGTTTCCCTCCCTTCCCCGGAATCCAGGGCTAAGTCTCTATTCTCACACACCCCCTATGATCACCATGGAACTGCAAGGGTGATCCCAGTAAATTATATCTCAACTCTTCACCTGGACAGGGAGTGCCTCACAAGGCAAGTCATCACAGAATGACAAAGTGCCTCTGACAGAGCAAGGAAACCCATCCCCCGTCCCTTCCAACTTCTGCCACCTGAACCTCCAGCAGTAGTCTGCTCGGCCTCCCCTTCCAAGACCTGAGGGCAGTGATGCTCTTCTCCCAGCCAAGCTGTTTCATGTCCTCAGTGGGACACGACCTTGTCCCTCCCCACCCTGGTCAGCATCTGACCTGGGACCACCAGCCACTGCCTCATTTCCCATCACCCACAGTGCACCAGTGATCTGTTTTCTGGAGCTTTGCTCTTTGCATAAGCTTGCAAGGTCCCAGGGTGACTGATGTGCCCTATTTTATGAGCAGAGGGGACCACGCCTGCATTGGATCCCAGCCCCCATCCTGCCACTGCATCCCCACAGCCTCTCACCTGCAGGGGCTGTGCTGGAGGTGGACACCTCTTCTTTGGCTGCTGCTGGCTTCTTGGTCCTGGAAGCTGCCAGAGACAACTTCTCCAGGGACTGGGCCTTGTGCTCCGTGGCCTTCTCTTCCTGCTCCCGAAGTTTCTTCTGTGTTTTCTTCCTTTTCTTTTTTGGAGGCCCAGCAGCTTTTGAGTCTTGAGTCTTGCCAACTGAAACACAACAGGCAAGGGATGTCATCCCAATTTCTGAGATTGGGAAGAAGCCAGAAGGCCTTTGCAAAGGCTTTGATCCCAGAAAGATGCAGAAAAGAGATGAGGCTGTAGCTCCAGAGACACTTACCCACAGAGCTCAGCACCCCAGACGTCCTGGAAAGCAGATGGGCCATACACATGAAAAACTTCATAAACACTCACACATGTGACCCAGCAACTGCACTTGTGAGAACTCACTCACTAGTAATTTGGTTTCAAGGATGTTCACCATAATATCATTTGAGTGAAAAACTGGGAAGCATGTCCATCAACAGGGACAAGTTATAGCACTGCTAGACAAGAAGCTACTATAAATTGTCAAAAATAATGACATAGGAAAGTGGAAAGTGCAAAGTGTTTACACTTTAAATGGAAAAAGACCAGTATGCAGAATACAAGATAAAACTGTTTTAAAAAGTGAAATATATACAGGAAAAAGGTTATTAAAGCACAGTCCTAGCTTATAAGCGGGTAATGAGAAAACTCATTTGCATTTTCTAATTTACTATAACAAATAAAGCAGAAAAGCTGTTCCTATTCTGGTAGTTCAATGCCAGACCCTAACCCTTTACCCTGCCAGGTTCTCTTTCACCTGCTCTTTCATCGACTTACATGGGTAACCCTGTCACCCCCATTGTTAAACCCCACTGGCAGGAGCCCTCTTCTTTCTTTCCCCACGCAGCACCCATTTACACATTAACGACTCAAAAAGGTATTTTTTCACTGCCTCATCATTACTCATAACCTATCTTCCCACCCAATGTGGGGAGTCCGCCAAGCAGGTTCACGAGGCCTCACAGCAGAGCACCCATTCTACATGGACCACCCCTCCAAATCGTGGCAATGCGTCCTGCCCAGTGGGCAGAGGGGGCCCAATCCCTGGGACCCCCAGGACGAGTTTCCGGCTGGTACTCTTACCAGGTAAGGCGGTAACTTCAAAGAAACATCACCTATCTTTTCTTCCGGCATATACAGACTTGTTTCAAGCCTTTCGGTGTTTAATCCACACAGAGGCCACTCTGGGGTACGGAGGGTGGGGTAGACCGGACTCGGCGGCGGGGTATGGAAGGCTCTCATGCTGGCGCGGGGCGGGGGTCCCTTCCTAAGCCCTCCTAGCCCCGGACCCAATCCCGCGAATCCACGCGGCCCGGCAGCGCCTTACCCCACTTGCGCTTCTGCGGCTCCGGGCTGGGCTGGGCGCAGATTTTTCGGGCCAGGTTCTGCAGGTAGGCGTCTTTGGCGAGCAGGGAAGCCATAGCTGGAGGTTCGGGGGTCCGGGTCGGCTCCCCCGGGGATCGGGCCCGGGCGGCTCGCGGATGGGGCTCACTCGGGGTTCTGTTCAGGCGGGACCGGGCTGTTGGGGGGAGGAGGGTCCGAGCGCGCGCACTGGCCGCCCCGCCACCCCAGGTGTCCCACGTCGCCGGTTCGCGGGGCGACGGGCCCTGGGCTGTCCCGCCTCGCGCACCGTCGCTCCGGCCCCCGGCCCTCACCTGCTCCTCGCCTACAGTGCGCTCCGCGCGCCGGAAATTACCTCGGGCGCAGGCAGCGCCAGCCGAGCGCCGAGCCGCCAGCCTGGCCAGGCTTGGCTCCGCCCGGAAGAAGGGAACGGGAGGAGCGCAAAGCCTTGTGGGCAGTGGGCGGCCGGGGCGAGGCGGGAGGTTGGGGGTGTGGCCGCGAGGCCTGCGGACCTCGCCTGGGACGGGGGGCGGGCGGGTGACCCTGGGTCACGACCTCCTCGCCCCCTCCTCCCCGGCCCCCGCCTGTTCTCCCGCTGCCTCGGGCTGGATGAACTCATCAGTCAGTGATCGAGTCGCTGGGGGGGCCTCGGGCGCCAAACGGGAGCTTCGGAGCCGCGTCCGTTCGCAGCGGATGGAGCGGCGAGCCCGCGCCTCCCGGAGCCTGGGGATAAAGCCGTGACGAGCGCACAGGCAGCCCCCCACCCCGCCCCGCGTCCCGTCAAGCTTGTGTATGTTTCGGTGGCGTATATGTTTCAGTCAACAAGATAAACCTCTAAAGCGTCGGTGAGTGGTGAGGGAGCCACGGTGTCCAGGGAAGGCCCGCTGGGGAGGTAATTTTCGTTCTGGAAAGTAGCGTCACAGAGTAAACTTTTTGAGACAAGAGTTGTCCTGTATCTTACTAACCAGCGGGAGGGAAGAGTGTCCAGCAGCCTGAGGCCGGGGACCACCGCCCCAGTTCCTTAACATCCAGAGGATAAACTGAGCCCCTCTGGGGAGCCCCTTGTGGTCAGAGGGAAGACAGGGCCGTGGAAGGAAGGAAACTTGCAGTCACAAGTTACACCTTCAAAAGGCTATTTGTAAAGGCCGCTGCCAGGATAAGGTGTATTGGAAGCACTAAGAATTTAAGTTTCTTCCCCAGTCTCTGTCAGGAGGTGATGCACTGAGGTGCTAGTTCATCATTGTCTCTTAACTGTAAGCAGACCCCCCAGCCTTGGATACACAACACTCAGCGATCAACATGTTCTTCCAGAAACTAATTTTTAAGCAAGGATGCAATGTTGCTGCTCAAAAGTGAGTGCTTGCCTCATGCACACAGAGTCAATCAGTAGACACCAGGATTTTGAGAAGAGAAAAAGCTTATTTAGCAAAGGCTAGCCTCATGAAGGCAGGAAGACAGTTTCCTCAAACCTGTCTCCCTGAACTGGACAAAGTTTCAGCATTCAAACAAAGGCAGGCAGGCTTAGGATAAGCAAAGCTGTTTTTGATGACGAGGTCAGAGACAGTCTAATTGCTGAGTATGCACGGAGCAATTACATACTTCAGCTACTGCGCATGTCAGGCACGTTAACTTTGATTAGAACTGGCTTGGTTCAGCAAGATAGTTTAGGAATTTGGGGTGTTTAGTTCTGGACTAACTTATATTAACCATTAATAAGGGGCTAAGTGCAAGGGCACCTGACTTCAGGAGGCTACATACAAGGACACCTGAATTCAGGGTTGCAAACAGGATAGGGATATATGGAGACCAATGGCCCAGGGTCTCCTTCCATATTGAGAATAAGTTGCTGCACATAGTTGCCCACATGACAGGGACAGAAGTTAAAGGTCAACAGACCTCCTCAAAGAGGAACGAATGTAGAGATGACATTGTAAACCACTTATCTTGTAAAGCACAGAAATACCCCTCCCGGCTCATTGTTGATAACACATCTCCAGACCCCTGTGTCATGAGACCCTGCTGAAACTCTGTTCCATATCCTGTGGAATGTCTTTTCCTAAACCCTTATAAGCTGCCCCTTGCACTCCTGCCTTTGTGGAGTGTTGACTTCCTGAACAGCAGTCACCAGGAAAAATCTGTTTGTAAAGCCCGAATAGAACACATGTGACTGTGCCTAGCGCGTTCTTTGGTCTTGGTGCTGCACCGACCCAAGCCCTTCAGGAGCTGGGTTGGAACAGGATACAAGCAATGTCAGTCAGGAGGTATTTTGGTTACAGGGTGCAGCTTCAAAACATAGCATCAGTAAAGCAAAGCATCTGGGTTACAGTTAAAAGAGAAATGGAAAATTTTACAACTTAAAGAGGGAGCTGCTTCCATTAGCAGGGGGTGGGGTGAGTGTAAAAAAACACGACAGGGTCTACTAGAGTAAGAGATGCTGAAGGAAAAGGGAAGTGGCAAGGGTCAGGGATGATGGGTCCTCCTGTGGGATTCTGAGTCCACACCGCGAGTCTGGGGCTCTTTGTCCTGTGGCTCCATCTCCAGGTTGGCTTTGGAGGCTTCCCTAGGAAGTCCCTAGGGCAGGAGGTGCTGGGTGCCCCCAGGGCTGCCCAGGGGCAGGGAGAGAAAACCCAGAGGTTCTAAGTGGTTGAGTTTGGAGCATAGATTTCACTTATGAGCCTATCCAATTTTAACATTTATCTTTAAAGAGAATTTGAATCAAACCTGGTCCAGTTTATAAACTTGGTCAATTAAAGATACATATCAAGATAAACCAATTACATTTTGTATGTCTCCATAGCTGTCTGATTTGACATCAGAAAATTCAACTCTATAAACTCTCTGAACAATGTAAAATCAATGTCTTATAATGCAGAATATTGGGGAGCTACTGATAGAAGCCATGAGGGGGAATGATAATCTGATATGCCAATATTTTAATGATGGTGAATTCAAAGGATGGTAATGGATAGGGGTGACTATTGTTTGCTAATGGGATTATAAGTATCAGAGCTGTATTCAAGGCAAACAGGAATGAAAGGGGTTGTTTAAAGGCATGTGTTCCACAGATCAGCACCACAAATATAGATAGGTGCTTCCTTCTTAGGTGTGACACAGGTACAGAGGGTTGACAACAGAAGGGTATATAGGAAAAATGTACCTATTGCATACTAAGGACTATAATTAATAGGAAAACTTTACTGATATCACACAAATACTACGGACAAATAATTAAGGGCTGACAAGAGCTACGAGGTGTTTGGGGTCATGAGAATTGTTTAAAATGGAGAGTGATGAGGATTGTAGAACTAAGTGATGATAATGTGAGATATGGATGGAGTGTTGTGGATATAACATATGCTATGTGAACTTAGGAACCCCCTACTTTATAAGTCAAGCCCTCGAGCTTGAGGCTTGCTCAGGTGAAACTTAGGTTGTAAAGGGGAAGCTGAGCCCACCTATAATTATGCCTAGGAGTCACCTCCAGAGAACCTCTTTTATTGCTCAAATGTGAACTTTCTCTTCCTAAGCCCAACTCAGCATATAAATTCATCACCCTCCCCCCGATGTGGGACAGGACCCCCCAGGTGAATGAGTCTCCCTGGTGACATGGGACATGGATTCCAGAAATGATCATGACCCTGGCATTGAGGGGTTGAGAATGCCTTTTGACTGAAAGGGGGAAAAGAAAGGCAACAAACTAAGGTTTCTGTGGCTAAGAGATTTCAAATAGAGTCAAGAGACTGTCCTGGAGGTTACTCTTCTGCAAGCTTCACCTAGATATGCCAAATGACTACAGTATGCTAAGCCCCAGTCAACAAAACCTTATAGAATACCCGGGTCCCTATGTGAGACTATAAAAGTTCCACTCACCAACTTTATTCTTCAGAAACTTAAATCCTTCAGAGAACTCCTATACCAGCTGAGTCCCAAAACCCAGTGGCAATAGCCTCCTCAAGAACATCAGCAAGATGTGTCCCCTTTTCTCTAAAGTCGACACCCCTTTTCAACATGAACAGGTTAGGGTGGTCACTGCCTAGACATCCCTGAAGATCGGGAAAGTGATTAAACTAGAGGAAGGGGAAGCAACAGACAGGATGGAATTTAACAAAGGACTATAAATATTGAATCTCTATATAATTCTCTTTTTCTTAGTTGCTAGGGTATTAGAATAGCTAGAAGGAAAGAATTGAAATGGTGGAATTAACCCATGGCATTCTTTGAACATTGTTCTTTAGCTATTTGTTAAATTGTAATGTGAAAGCTATCACCTTTTTGTATGTATGTTATAATTTATAATGGGGAAAACTGAAACTATGATATGATAACTCATAACAACTATGGAAATTTCCTATATAACTACTTGTTAAACCATACTTTGAAAGATACTACCTTTTGCCTCCAAGTTATATTTCACAATAAGGAAATAACTGTAACTGTAACTGTAACCCATAATATTCTTTGAAATTTGCTAACTGGTTGTTAATTGCACTTGGAAAGTTATCACTTTTATGTATATATGTTATATTCTACAATTTAAAAAATGTTTAAAAAAAAGAAAATTCAGCAATCACACATTTGGTTCTGTTCATCTTTTCTACAATGCCTTATTGTTTCTTTCTGTGTGTCACTTGGAGATTCCATTATTCCAACCAACTGG
Source organism: Bradypus variegatus (assembly GCA_004027775.1). Lineage (NCBI taxonomy): Eukaryota > Metazoa > Chordata > Mammalia > Pilosa > Bradypodidae > Bradypus > Bradypus variegatus. The sequence continues at coordinate 14,717 of PVKY010000694.1, forward strand.
GGCCATTATCCATTCTTTTGAAGCTCAAACCCACCCGCCCTTAGCTAGCGGGAGTTCCCTCTGGGCTGACTCCTGGGCTGTCCTGACACAGCGCATGAACATGGGCATGTACCTCGGACTTCCCTGCCTGACGCGGAATCAGCCTTTCCTCCTAGGAGCCCTGTTGCCTTTTAGTGGAAAACTCCTACCAGAAAACAGTGTCGGGGTACCAGGGAACATCACTGGGGTGACACTGCTTTGAGGCTACTTTAGGGGATCAGAGCTCGAAAAACTGTGTTTATGTATTTATTTTTCTACTTACAAATGCCAGAATCTATATTTGTATTTCCAATTCAATTCTAAGCAATACAGTGTTTCCACTGTCAAAGAAAAAACTGCAACCAACCAGGTGAAACCAGCCGGGGGCTGGGGTAGCAGGGGAGAGGGGAGGGCGCAGCCCCGAGGAGAGGAGGAGATGAGGGACAACCCGGGGAAGGGCTGCGAGGGGCTGCAGGAGGAGCCCTGGGCGGCAGGCAGCGACGGGGCTGGTTGCTGGGGTGGGTGAGCGGTTTACTGAGGTCGCACTTGGAACACTTAGTTCCACGGAGACAGTGAAGGATTTACGGAGGTTGTGGATAGGACCACTGGTTGGGAGTGTTTTCCTGTGCAGCCGCTGAGCCTCCTGGGGTCTCCCAGGAGAGAGGAGGGGGGCAGGTGAGGAGCCTCCAGGCACCTGGGCAGCCAGGTGAGAGGGAGAGAGGAGGGGTTGGGGGGGAGGATTGAGCTGGGAATAGTTAGGGTGGGAAGCTGCTTCCCCACTCCCCCCACCCCCGTTTTTCCTCTGTGTCTGGACCAGTGTCTGGAAAGGTTTCAAGGTCAAGGTCGTCAGGAGGTGGGGAGGCCAAGAGTAGGGGCGCAAGGAGTAAGGCTGGCAGCTTGGGCAAGAGAAGGAAACAGCCTCAGCCACTGAAAATGTTTTCATCCCCTAATCGCAGGTGTTTTCCTCTTGTGCAGAATATCGTGATTCTTCACAAAAGAATTACGTTTCCCTTTCTTAAAAATACTACAAAATGTACAGGGTTCCTGTTTGGGTGGATGGAAATGTTTGCTGATGGATGGATGGTGGTGATAGTAGCACAGCACTTGGGAATATAATTAGTGGTGCTGAAATGATACCTGAATGGGGCCAAAAGGAAAAAGCTTAGGTTGTATATCTGATGGTACTAGAATAAAAATAAAATAAAATAAAAATCCATGGAGGTGAATAACACAGTGAACCCAGAGTTAAACCACGGCCAGTTCATGGTGCAACAACAAAATGTGCTTTTGCCAGTTGTGACAAATGTTCCGCACCAATGCCGGGTGTTGCTACTAGGGCGGTACATGGGAATCCTGTATTTTCTGCATGACTGTTCGGTAAACCCACATTTTCTCTAACAATAATAATAAAAATAAAAGAAAACGGTTCCAGAATAACCACCACCAATACTAAGGTGAACAGTTAAATCCTGAAAAGTTCGTGATTTTCTGTGCATGGAGCCTGAGAGCCTCGTATGCTGATTCTCCCTCTTGTGGCCCCGGATCCAGGCCCTGCTCCCCCGGCCCGCCGCCCCCTCTCGCGGGGCTCCAGGCCCTGGTCCTCTTCGGCTCCTGCCCGCCACCAAGCCGGCCAGTCCACTCCATCTGGATATGGAACCCCCCTCCCAATACATTCAGAGGTGGGTCCCCCCACTGTGAGAAACAAGCACTGTTCCTAAAAAGGGTTGTGGAGAAGAAAAGAATTTATTCACGATCTTGCAAGAACGGGCACCCAACCAAAATGCGGGGGGTTGGCGCCCAGAACAATAGACCCAGCAGTATTTATTCTCTTTGCCTAACTCACAAGTCCTGCCCCTCTTCTCCAGTGGCTGATAGTCCAGAGGTTACATTTTATTGGACAAGCCTAACTAGCCTGTGCAAATTTGAAACATGCAGCCCACCCAAGTTGGAAACATTTGAAATAAGTTTCCCAGTGCGAATTTGCAACATTTGGAAGGACTGGAACAAATCACCCCTGAGTATAATGGTTATGCCCAGGCCTCTCTAGAGCCAGTCTGGGCTAGTTTGTTAACAAGTTATGAGGCTATTTTGGGAACCTCTACAGGCGAGTCTCCACCTTGCAAGCATAGTAGTGGATGGATAAACAGGGGGACTGACCGTGGATAGTGGGCAGATAAACAGGGGGACCGACCATGGACTACAGTTATCTTTTTACCTTCTGCCAATTCCTTAACTGCCCCACCCCGCCAGGCACACCTATCCTGTGTGAAAGCTAAACTTAATCTTAGTCTCACACCACCCTTCCAGGCCCCCCTGCCTCCGCAAACCCCCAGGCCTGCACCACCCCCTCCACTTCCTGATCCCCTCCGGGTTTGGGAAGACCACCAGAAATGAGGGCTAAATGCAACGCAAAATGAAAACAGGCGGACGGAGACCTCTGGGGAACAACTGGGGGACTGTGGCATGGCGTGGACACCAGCTGGCAGTGGAGACGCGGCTCTGCCCCGTGGGGTGCCTTGGGTGTGCCCTACATTGGACGGGTGTTCGTGTGGGAGGAAGGGCGAGCAGTGGGGGAGTTACATCAGTGGTTCAGGAAAGGGGCTGGCGGCTGTTCCTTAAGCCAACTGTTAACTTTCCCACGGGTTTGAACAGCCTGGAAATAGGAAAAAGCAACACGGGTTAGGGTGAGCAGGCGCTGAGCGGCGCCGAGGCCGACCTGGGGCTGCGAAGGTTCGAGAGGGAGCGGGAAGCGCCCGAGCGCCCGTGGGAAAGGAAAAGGCCACCCGGAGGGCCGCTGGGCTCAGGCGGGACATTCACTTCTGAAGGGCGGTGATGGTGTTGGCCGAGTGGAGTAAAACCAAGGCTCAGGGTCTCCGCTCCTCAGCCTCTTGGAGGCAGCAGGAACTGGCCCCCCAACCAAGGATGGCCCACCCCTTCCCTGCCTGCTCCTCCCGTCTTACTTCCGGAGTGGTAAAGGCCACTCTCTTTTGCAATTCCTTGACGTTTCGTGGGAAGAGTTCATCTCCCACCTTGTCATTGGGGAAAGTGGCTCAGAGGCGATTTCCCAAGACTGCGAGCACTGGCAGGCTGCCTGGGAACTTCTGCATGCCCGCAGGGGGCTTCTTGACGATTGACTTTGTCCCCCCTGTCATGCAGAGGCGGCTGGGGCCCGGGCGAGGCCGGGCTGGGTACCCTTGCACCTCTAGGGAAGTGAGCCTGGAGCTAACTGCAGGGAGGCCCCGGGTTTACTGGCCCATCTGGGTTTCCTGCCACTTCACCTCCCAGTTCTGTGGCCTTGGCACATGCACTGGAGCCCTTCCGAGCCTGTGTCCTCTACTCCCGGAGGCGGGGACCTAACAGCTCCACTCGGATGTGTGAGGGCAGAGGCAGGCAGACGCACGAGGAGCCGGGCCATGCACCCCATGGCAGCCAGTTTCATTCCGTCGCCAAGTTCTGGGGACCCACAGGCTGCCGGGTCGCCTAGGCAGTGGAAGGCAGTCATGGCCCAACAGAGCAGGCCCTGTCTCCCCGGAGCCCCCGGCCAGACCAAGCAGAGATGCCCTTGCTCTGACCAGGATGAGGACGAGAGAAGAGCCAATTTGAGTGGGCGGCATGACTTTATTCAACAGCCTCGTTACAGAAACAACCAGAACGCACATGGCAGCAGTTTGGGAAGGGCCGCCTGCCCACCTGCTGCAAGGACAGGCACCCCTCGGCCTGCCAGGCGCCACAGGTGGGCACCCAGGGCTTGGCCCAGGCAGTGGGTGCAGCTCTGAGAGTGGGAGTGGGCACAGCCAGAGCTGAGCCCATTTTAGACCCCATGCTTGGGTGGCAGCTTCCTCCCTACCGACTGCTGGTGGGCATTAAACCTGCCTCAGAAACTTCCTTTCACCCATCTGTTCCTGGGGGTGTGGGGGGAGGCAGGGAGACTGTGGAGAGAGATGGTAACCCAGGGGATGGGCCACCAGAAACGGCCGGGGGGGACTGTTTCCCCAACAGTCCTGGGTGGGCTGGCCCAGGGCCCAGGCCGAGATTTCCAAGGGGGCCACAGCACCCCAGGGACCATCTGGAGGGGGAACGGGTACCAACAAGGAGTGTCCTGGGCGGCTCAGGTGTGCTCTGTGGGGCCAGGGCCGCTGGCGTGGGGGTGGGCAGGGGCTGCAGCTGGCAGGGGGCCGGAGCCTGGCTCCGGGGAGGCCAGCAGAGGGGCCAAGAGGCCATCAGTGGAGTCCGTGTCGAGGTCTGGCCTCCAGTAAGCTTCGCACAGAGGCAGGTCATTAGCTTCGCAAAGATTTGAGCTTTTCCACCACCAGAAACCCCAGGGAGAGACAGGAGCAGGCAGAGGCGGAAGCCAGGGGAGTGGGAAAAAGCAAGAGAGAAGCAGAGTTAAGAAAACACAGAGGGAGACCCACACCCCAGCCCCTGCCTCTCCTTCCTCCACTCTGGGCTAGCCTCCCATCCCCCAGCAGGGCCGTCCCTCGGCCTGGGCGAGCCCTGGGCAGAACTGGCTCCCGACCAGCCCCTCACACCAGGGGGTGTCTGTCCTGCCAAACTTCCACATGGCCCCGTCCCAGGCCCCTTCTGGACCCCCTCCCAGCCCAGAGGCTCGAGCTGCCTCCCCAGTCACTATGCTTTGCAAGGAGCTCTGTGGCAGGCCATGTCTCATTTCTGGGACTCGGCCTGAATGGGCAACAGTTAGGAACACAGGCCAAGTCCTACCCCACCCCCACATGGCTGGGTGGTCTCGAGCAGTCCCTCCACTCCCAGGACCTCGGCAGGATACACAGAAAGTAGCCTTGTTACGGTCACCCAGGAGCATCCACTTGGTCCTGGCACTCTCCTATGGCGCCAAAGTCCCCTGGCTTCTCCTGCATCCTCCCTCGCTCAGCCCGAGTACTCAATCCCATAAAGCATCCTCAGCACAGAGTGGCCTCCCGAGGAGAGTGGAGGGGGAGAGAACAAGCTGGAAAGGGCAGACAGTGAGTGGAAAGGTGGGTGAGAATGTGGCTGAGCATGGAGGGCAGCGGGCAGCCCAGGCGGGGGGAGAAAGCTGGAAAGCACACAATCTTTATTTATGGGGACAGAAGGGGCAGGCAACGAACCTGGCCCCCACCCTCAGCAGACTGACTTGACCAGCCCCCAACAGTGTAAAAGGTGTCTGCAGGTGAGGAATCCAAACTGCTTGGCCACAGGGGCCCCAGGTGGGGGCTGGCCCCCCTCACCCTCCTAAGGCACCCAGGGACTGCATTTTGGGAGGGGACACCTGGCTGGGCCAGGAACACCTCTGGGTGAGCCTCAGAGACTGAGGGGGGGCCTCCGCTCGGGAAGCGGGGCTCAGTCCAGAGGCCCCCAGTGGAGCACACGGAAGGGGCCACCTCCTGGAAAGGCCTGAACACTCCAGGACCCGTACTTGTCTCTGATGCCTGGTAAGGAAGAGGTGTTCACAATGTAGGCTGAGCCCGGGCATGTCGGCGGCCAAGGCCAGCTCCAGAACCCTCTGGAAAGCTCTAGAACCACTCCAGCTGGGGAGCCATGCTCTGCCGCTTCCCATGGTAGGGACCACGAGGAATGGCAGTGAGTCCAGTGGGGAAACCCGCCCACAGGCCTCAGGTCAGAGCATGCCGGCCCTGGGAACCTATGGCTTCCAGGACTCCCCTGGGGCAGAAGCAAGCCTCTCCAATTTATCTCCCAAAAGGAAGCAAAATTTGTTAGGGCGAGGGAATGACACAGCCTTTGTGTCTGCTGGACCCAAGCTAAGAGCGGGGAGGGGCAAGGCCTTCCCCACCTCCAGCCTCAGTTTACCCTTATGTAAAAATCTGGTTTCTCAGAGCCCTTCCAGCTCAAATGGTCAGTTTGGGATCCCAAGAGGCCCCCATGTCTGGGATGAAGAGCCCTGCCCTCCTGCTATATCCTGGTGCTGGCAGTGGGCCGGCATACAGGGGAGCTCTGCAAACAAGGCTGACGTGAACAGAAGCTGGCAGTCCTGGTGCCCTGGGTCTGGATGGCGAGGTCATTCTCCATTTGGGTTCTTCCTCCTCCCTCCCAGGCCTGTCCCTACCCCACACTGTGGGGTTTTCAGTGACCTCCATATGGAATTGCAACCCTGGGCTTAGCCTGGCCCTGGTGGCCGAGAGGAGCTAGATCAGCCTCTGCCGACCGTTTTAAGTGTTAACTGAAAAGCTGAAAGGAGCAGCCGAGGCCCAGAGAGCCCTGCCTGATGAGGAAGGCTCTAGAAGGAGACAGCCCAGTGCTGGCCAGGCATGCTAGCCCCTCCCACTGCTGGGTGACAGCAGGCAGCCGCCCTCCCCTCTCCACCGCCTGTAAGGACTGTCAGTTGAGTGGCCCCCGCCTGAGGTTCCATGATTCTCATCACGCTGCCTGGCGGGAGAGGCCCGGGCCCGGTCAATGGCCGTGAGTTATTTATCTGTCGGTCCAATGCTCTGACCGGGAGCTCTGCTCTGAAGCGTGGGCAGGGGCTCTGATGCAGGACCAGGAAGGGTTTGGAAAAGCGGAAGGCACTTCAGGCTGCCTCAGGGGGGCCAGGTGCAGGCGTGCAGGCGCCCTTGGCGGGGCTGGCCCTATCTGTACCTGGACGAGTAGTAGTCCTCCTCCAGCTCATAGAGGTCGATGGCGACCTCGTCCCGCAGCGCCACCAGCTTCCGGTCGCACTCCTCCCGCAGGGCCCGCAGCTGCTGGGTGCGCTGGTCAATGGCGTCGTTCACGGACGGGAAGTCGTTGAGGATCAGGAACTGCTTGAGGTCGGAGACGAGCTTCATCAGGGACTCACCGGCTCGGACCTGCAGTGGCCAGAACCGGAGCAGCTGGGGTCAGGGAAGGGAAGGGCCAGCGGTGCTGCCCCCGCATGGCCAACCCCCACAAGCAACATCCCTGCTCGGAGCCTCCGTTTCCTCATCTGCAAATGGGATGTGAGGGCTTACCCACGTAGGAAAGTTTGTGAGCTTTGGACGGGCCCCTGGGAAGGGATTTATCCCCCGTCCCATTCTTGAAAGCTGCCAAGGGCTGAAACCACAGCATCACTGCATTTCCCCTCTGCTGCTTGTCCAAAGGAAAGGGAGACCAGATAAGGCATCCCACCCACCACCCAGGGAGGCCCCGAACGCTCCTGTTGCCGGCCGGCCCCCTCCACCTGGTGACTCACAATGTTGGCGGCTCGCACGTGCATCTCGTAGTTGTCCTGCTCACCCTGAGTGGCCCGTGACACCTGGGTCTCATCCTCAATCTATGGGGCAGATGAGGAGGCCAGAATCAGGACAGCTGACCCTGGCCCCCAGCGGTCCAGCCACATGCACACACCTGTCCACACCCGGTTGGTCTGCATGTATCTACCAATGGGAACATTCCATCAGCCAGACCATGGAAAAGTTCAGTTCCGCCCTCCATTGTTCTATTGGGAAGAGGTAAGAAGCGACCCGCTCAGGACAAACGGGTGCTCACTGCTATGCTGGGGCGGGGACGGGGTCTTGTCAGGGGTCAAGTTATTTTGGGGTAGGGAGCCCTATTGAGCAGGGCCTTGGAGCTGGGTGAGATAGGCGCTGGTAAGCTGTGCTGGGTGGGTGAGTAAAGGGACAACACGCTTTCTTAAGCAGCCACTTACTGAGCGTTCCTGGGCACACACCCTTGAGGTGCGTGTTCCAGGGGCCTCATCTGACAAATGGGGAAGCCGGGGATCTGACCCACTGCACCTCGGACAGGGTCTGCCTGGCGAGGGTGTGGGCAGGGCAGGGTCAGGGCGTCTGCAGCCTCACCCTCCAGCAGGCTCTTCACCCTCAGTGGTTAAGTGTGGGCTCAGGAGCCAGACCGCCTGGGTTCAAATCCTGGCTCTGCTGGTTATTAGCCAAGTTATTAACCAACTCCCCTGTGCCTCAGTTTCCCCACCTGAATGGCACTTGCCTTGTGAAGTTCTTGTGAAAACTAAATATTGCCCAAATCTGTCTCACAACCTGCCTGACGCATAATCAGCACAGAATGACTGCTAGACTGACCCGACTGCTCCACCCATCCGGAGTGACCCTCTCGTGTCCTTTCTCTCTTCAGTCGTACTCCCAAGAGCTAGAGTTTATGGGATGCCTGCTGTGCCAGGCCTGAGGTAATGGCTTTCTCTAAACCCAGTCAATTTGCACAAAGAGGCACTTAATCCATTCCCCATTTGATGAGCAAATGGAGGTACTGAGAAATCAAGCAACCAGTCCAAACCCACACAGCTACTAAGTGCTGCTGGATTTTGAGCCCCAGCAATCAGACTGTCGAGTTTCCCACCTCTCCAGTTGCCTTACTAGGACCTGTAATTACCTGACTTATTATCTGTTGTCCTGTTTGTTATAGTCAACCCCCCTGCCACCTCCTGCCCCCAAGTGCCATCTACCTGATAACACCTGCTGCACCCACCCCCCACTGCCGGGCATAGGTGTGACACCGTTCACCAAAGGAAGCCACTCAGCTTGCCATTCCGCGCCGTCTCTAGACCCTGCTCCATCCCTTGGTCTCCACGGCCAGGATGCCCACCTTGGCCGTCTTGATGATCTCGGTGAAATTATCCATGATGGACTTGATGTCATCCTTGAGCCGCTTGTTGTAAGACTGCAGCAGCGTCTCCTTGCTCTGTGGCAGGGCTCTCTGCTGGGCCATGGTGGAGCCTGGGGGGCTGTAGGGGAGCAGAGGCCTGGGCGCCACCTGTCAGCACCTGGGACCCAGCGTGGAGGACACAAGTCTGAGTGTGAGCTGAGCACAGCTGCCAGCCAACCTCTCCAGGCCCCCATCCCGACAGAATGTGCGCTTTCTGGAGATTCCTCTTCTGCCCAAAAAACTGGTTCCATCGGCAGTTACCGCTGGGTCCGGGACCTCTTCTCTCTCACACCCTCTCCATGGGCAAGCTCACCAAACCCACAAAACCCTGCCCGGGGCTCCAGCCGGCCTCCGAGTCCTGTCCCACATCCAGCTCTTGGCCTTGCGGCTGCACGTCCCTCACGGCCCTGGAACTGGGAGCCCTGGAAGGGGCTCCCCACCTCTCCCCTCCCCGCCCGTCTCCATCCTAGCACCCAGGACCCAGACACCTTTCGAATCCACCCTTTTCCCCCACGCCAACACCCTCCCGCCTCCCTCCCCGCCTCGTCTCCACGGGCAGCCAAATGTCCTAAACAGTGACTTCCACCCCCTACGGGAGCAGGTGCCCGCGGCCGCCGCCGCAGGAAGGGCCCGGGGTCCCGAGAGGGGGAATGGGCGACAGCGGCCAACACAGCGCACCTCCGTCCGGGGAAGTTCCGTCTACACCGCCCGACGGCGCCAAAGCCTGAAGCCCACCACGCAGTCCTTACCTGCGGCTCTCGATGACCCCGCGGCCCGGCCTCCCCGGAGGGACCGTTCCTCCCCCGCGCAGCTGCTCCAGGCGACACTCGCGACGGGCGCGACTGCGCAAAGCATTCGTCTCTTTAAATCCGAAGTCTCACGCAGGCCGCAGTTCTCGCGATCTCCGAGGTCGCGTACCTATTACCCAGAATACCCTTCTCTTTCTCTCTCGTCCCGCCGCCCAAGATGGTGAGTGATCCTGCGCTCTGCGGCCCGGCTGCGGCTCCATCCGCTGCCATCCTTGTCGCAGCCCGGCGCCAGGCGATCCCCGCGGGGCCTGGCGTGTGGGCGTCCGGAAGCGGGGTGCGGCCGCCCCTGTGCGGCCGCGTCGGCGGGGAGGGAAGCCGGGGGGCCGCCGCGCCGCAATGCGGGGCTCGCCGCGGGCGGGGCTCCGAGGCCGCGCTTGCTGTACTGGGATCTGGGGGAGCGCTAGCGGACTCAGGGTGCAGAGGGGCCGCGAGCCCTCCGGAGCGTCAAGAGCCGTGTCGCCCGGTCCCGGGCGGTGCTCTGGCCAGGTGTCTGCCGCAAGCGTCTCCCCGGCTGTCTCCTGCTCGTGCAGATGATGTGAAAGAATATTTGCTATCTGAGGCGCGGTGCGGACGCCCTTAACCACCAAGATCGCTGATGCACGAGCGGGCGTGGGGGCCCGACACGCGGCCTTGCGTTTCTTTGAACCTGGATGCAAACCTTCGCTGGAAGGGCTGGTCCCTGCCCCAGTGTCTCCAAAGAGAAGCTAGCAGAGGAGGAGGGGAGATGGCGGTTCTAACTGGGTTTTCTTTTTGTTCAGCCTAAAGGAAAGAAGGCGAAGGGGAAAAAGGTGGCCCCGGCCCCTGCTGTTGTGAAGAAGCAGGAAGCCAAGAAGGTGGTAAATCCTCTGTTTGAGAAAAGGCCCAAGAACTTTGGCATTGGTGAGTAAGAAAAGGGGGGTGGTGACAGCTCCTCTGTGTGCTTCCTGAAGAAGATGGTAGTTTACAGTCAGGTTACATCAAATGTTTTATTAGCAGTAGGTTGTTGCAGTTTTGGTATCGACTCCTGGATTTGAGTTCTTGTCCTACCACTTTCTGGCTGTAAACTGTCTTCTGTCCCTTTGAATTAGGAGCAGTCGCGTGACATCTTTTGTGGGGTTACTGAGTTCTAGTGTCTGAGCACTGGTCTTAGGGCATTTCACTTGGCAGAGGCACTTCAAATGCAATATTGATGGCATTGAACCAGGAAAGGGTTCCCTGGGCTCCCCTGTGGTCTGAGGGGTCCGGGCAGAGGATGGAAAACGTTTGCCATCTGAACCGTGGTGATGGATCTTTAAACCATTGAGATCACTGATGGGCACCCCACCTGGTCGAGTGGCCCCATCGTGAGTTTGAGCCTCACTCACCGTGTTGCTCTTTACTTCTCAGGACAGGACATCCAGCCCAAAAGGGACCTCACCCGCTTTGTCAAATGGCCCCGCTACATCCGGCTGCAGCGGCAAAGGGCCATCCTCTACAAGCGGCTGAAAGTGCCCCCTGCCATCAACCAGTTCACCCAGGCCTTGGACCGCCAGACAGGTGAGGCGCTGCGGCACGGAGCCAGCACTGGGGAAGGAAAGGTTTCCTGGGCCAGGGGCGTGGTGTAACTCTGACAGTGTTATATCTGAGGCCTTTAGCAGATGGGTGTTAAGATCTAGGCTTTTCTAGTTTCCAGAACTTAAGATGGCTTCATACATGGCCTTGTGATGTTTGAACGGTAATTGTCATTATTACATACTCACCAGGACAGTGACCTGGCATTTAGATTGAGTGATTGATAAGGGTTAGAATTTCAGTTGCAAACCTAAACTGAAAGGTGTTTTCCCAGCTACTCAGCTGCTTAAGCTGGCCCACAAGTACAGACCAGAGACAAAGCATGAGAAGAAGCAGAGGCTGTTGGCCAGGGCTGAGAAGAAAGCTGCTGGCAAAGGGGATGTCCCCACGAAGAGGCCACCTGTGCTCCGAGCAGGTGAGTGAGCCCCTCCCAGAGCAGGTGTTGATAGGGCCAGTTGGTGTCAATGATGTGCAAATTTCTTCACCTGAAGTTACTGTGAAGGGTAAAACATGAGCTTTTTAACACTGAGTCACAGCTGAGTGATCATAGAGCTGCTCTGTGACCTGAGCAGCCCTTTGTGCTCACACGAAGGGCATGGGTTCTGTGTTCCAGGGGTGAACACTGTCACCACCTTGGTGGAAAACAAGAAGGCCCAGCTAGTGGTGATTGCACATGATGTGGACCCCATCGAGGTATGTTTCTGGCTTGTCCTTAATTAAGCACTGATGGCTAAACCTGGTTTAGTCCTAATGTTGGTACTACAGGAGGGATAGAGTGGACCTAACACACAGAGCCCAAAGTTGGCTCACCATGACTGCCAGTTTTTTGTTTCTGTACAATCCCAACAAGGGACCCAACTGTGCTTTTGCAATGATGTGAATCTATTACTGAATGAGACCTTGAAGTGCAAATCCATGAGCTTTTTAACCCTGAGCAATTGCAACCGAATTATCCTTTTAAGTTCTTGCTTCTGGTCAAAATGTACTCCAGAGATGATGCTGTTTTCCAGCTGGTTGTCTTCCTGCCTGCCTTGTGTCGCAAAATGGGGGTCCCCTACTGCATCATCAAGGGGAAGGCCAGGCTGGGACGCCTCGTCCACAGAAAGACCTGCACCACCGTTGCCTTCACACAGGTCAACTCGTAAGTAGGCGAGCTGGTCAGGACCTCTCAAGAATCAGTGGGTAGGAAGGGACCCCAATGCCCATTCTTTGAGGGATTTAAAATCCAATGTTCTAGCTCAAGAAGTATAGTTAAGCTGAACCTTCGCCAATGATGGTTAAGAATTTCTTCACCTGAAAAAAACATGTGGTCATATTTTTATCTGAGGCAGGAGGGTCTGTGCTTGTTAAAAATTAGAGCATTCATGCTTTCTGCAAGAGTAGTTGACAGACAAACGCTCTAAGCTACACTTTTTTCTTTCTTTGGTAGGGAAGATAAAGGAGCACTAGCTAAGCTAGTGGAAGCTATTAGGACCAATTACAACGACAGATATGATGAGGTAAGAAGCACTTTTTCACTGAAGGATAGCTTGCTTCCAAAAATGACGGGCCACGCTAACTCACTTCTTTTTGTTTCAGATCCGCCGTCACTGGGGAGGCAATGTCCTGGGTCCAAAATCTGTGGCTCGCATTGCCAAGTTGGAGAAGGCAAAGGCTAAAGAACTTGCCACTAAACTGGGTTAAATGTACACAGTTGACTTTTCTGTACATAAAAATAAAAGTTCTTCAACCAGTGTCTGGCTTTCTGAGTTGAAGGCAAGAGGCACGCTTGCGGGGTGGTGACAGGAGCATTTGCAAGCTAGAAGCATTTCCACTTACACCCTCTTTAAGGGCAAGAATTGTGTGAAACTTAGGTTTATCAGATAACTAAATTTGCTTGGTATGCAGCTATGCATACTACTGTGACACTGGCCATTGTACTTGAGTCCCGTGAACCCAGCCAATTACTAGCTCAATTAGGTAGAAATAAAGGTGTACAATATCTGAACCAAGGAGTTTTATTTATACCAGCAATGTGTGATCAGTGTTAAGTCTCCTGAAGGTAATGTGTCCTGATTAATTCTGGGACAGGCCACCAGCTGATGCATCACATGCCAGGGGCCCGACGTAGGAATTTCTTAAACCACAGGTATGATGTGGCTGCACACAATCCGTACCTTGAAAGGAGAAAGGGCTGGGTCAACCTGGGGTGGGGGAGGGAGGTGGATTGGGGCTGGGGGATCTGGTGCTCACCAGGTAATAATGTACTGCATGTGTTCGTTCCTCAGAGTGACTCGTGTTTGACCCCCAATGGGTCCTCCGGGAACTGTACTTCCTGTGGAGACAGTGGACTCGGGGTGTTATGTGCAGTTGAGTGCTTCCCATAGCTCTCAGGCTCTGCCCCTTCTCTAGCACCTTGGCTTGCTTTTCTCCAGGTGTCTTTTTGACCCCCCTGCTATGCTGTCCTTTTGCACAGCCTGTTTCCCTCAGTGGACACCAACGATGTTCAGTGACACCCTTCAAACCTGTAGCCAACTGTCAGGTTAGTGTTGCTTTCTGTTGGTGCTCAAAGGAAGGCCAGGCCTATGGTTTCCCCCAAATGCTAAGATGTCAGCAGCAAACCCACTTGAGAAGGTCAGGGTTAAGAGGAACACACAACAAGGTATTCACAAAAGCTAGTCAGTCTTCCCCGGTGGATGGGTCAACGTACGGAAGTCGGCATCAAGGAAAATGGGGTCAGCGCCTGTGACCCTGGCCATGGCCTCCAGGTCCCGGTAATGCCAGTTGTTCCTTTCTGGATTATTCTCAGGGACAAAGGGCTTTCTGGTTTCTGTCAGCCTCACCATCCCAACTAGGTCCACTTCTTCCTCAATCTGCAAAGGGAGGTGTGACATTACCCTTCAGGGAAAGTGCTTGGGACAGGAGGGCCCTGCGTGAGCTGCGTGGCTCCTAGGGCTCCCATAACCACTCACGAGCAGAAAAGGGCGCCTGGTTCTTACCTGGCCCTTCTTCCGTGTGTCTGGATTCACTTTCTTCTTGGGGACAAATCCTCTATTTACCAGGATGGTGATTCTGGAATAATAAAAGTAACACTTGTGTGCACAGATGTGTTATTTCAGGTGGGGAGGTTTTGAATAAATATTGCAAGTTTACATAGGCACAGCACTATCCACTGGCTTTCAAAAGTGAGCCAAAGAAATGCATATAGGGAGGTGGGTTTGGCAGACATGTCACTGATGGTCCCTCCAGTATCTAGGAAGAACCATGGTGCCACCTCCCAGATGTGTGTCATTGGAAAGTTTCCCTCTGTTGTACCTGTTTTTGCCAACCCTCCAAGGTGATCTCTCCCTTGGAATTACTGTAACAGTTGCTTGCTCACCTGTCTCCAATCTCCCTCCTAATCAGGACAGCCACAGTCAAATTCTAAATGCAAATGTCTGGACATGATGACAAGGCTTTGCTCAGTGGTTGGAGGGTAGTGCAGACATGTCAGCTTGCTAGAATCCCTTGTCTGTTTCCACAAGAGCCCCAGGTGGTCCATTTGTACATTAGCATTTGAGAAGATGCTCTGGTCCTCAATGTTCCTATCTCAACAGACTTGGCTCAAACAGCCCCTGGGGAGCCTTGCCTGATTCAACTCCCAACTGTATGTGTGTGTGCGGTGGTGGGGGGGGGTGTTCATCATAATTTACGAGGCTGTAGCCACTAGACAATTTCTCCAGAGGAGGGACTCATGTTTTACTCATTCCTTCCACCTCAGAGCTTAGTGTATAGGACTTGGGCAGAAATAAACAGTTAAACAAATGGATTGACTAAGAAGTTGGTTTAACCAATATATCAGAATTATGGATTTCACACTTCCAAGGAACCGAACCTTTCTGGGATCATGGGCTCCACAGTGTCTTACCAAGATTGGAGGATGAGGAGGAAAGAATGACAATGGGTTTTGTGCCACAGCCTCATCACCGTACCACGGTGCTGTGCCTGCGTGCCTCCCCGCGCAGTCTACTCACCCTAGGTCTGAGCAGTGGAAAGGGGTGACCACGTAAGCACCGCTCTCAGCCAAGGAGGGGATCTGGCCGGCCTCCCGGGCAGGGTCCACCATGGTCCGCGGCATCATGTACAGCTCCTTGGAGTGATCAAAGTGCCCCCTGACCTTCACTGGCCTGTACTCCAGATCTTTCAGTTCCGCTGAGCTGCGGGAAAGGCAGAATGGAGCTGAGACCAAGCAAGGCTTGGCAGGAAAACAAACCCTCTAAGGCTTGGGTGGTAAACTACAAACCAACAAGAGCCAGACAAGGGATGTAAAAAGGTGAAGCAGCAGGACCTGCCCTCTAATGGCTGGACCTCAGCTCCAGCCCTGCGATGCCATGTGGCAATGAGGGTCTGCTGCCAAACAGTCCAGTTTCCCAAGAGAAGCTAAAAGTGTGGACTCCTGTGTGAATGTGTTACTTCAAGTTAGTAAAACATGTCAGTCAAAATTCCATTTGCAATTCACACATGGTGGACTTGTTGAGGCCCCTGGATGGAAAGCTTTGTTGAACACACCTCTCCCCCTAGGACAGGGCTTTTAAATGACATGGGGAGGGAAGTAGAATCGTTTGGGGGCACTTTTCCAAAATACTTTCATGAAAAGACATATTTCCTCTGCTCTCACCCACCACCTAAGAATCACTGCTCTGGGCAGCCAAGAGCAGTGGGTTTAGGGCAGGGGGCTCAGGTACATGGACCTGACCAAAAGGCTAAAACCAGGTAAGATGGTTCTCAATATGTCAGACAGCTTCCCAAGGGTGGTTCGGTTTCGACAGGAAGCTCAGCAGAAAGACTGATCTTGAGGGCTCCCATCTGAGGGTGAAATTCCCGTTGAGAGGGGCAAGGTGGCCAGAAGCCAGGCCTCTGCTGCTGACCTCAACTGGGCTCAGCCCAGGGCGGGCAGCCACACACTTACTCTGCTGGCAGAGGTATGGGCTCAGCCATGACTCTAGACTCCAATTCTTCAATCAGCCTCAGTTTCCATTTCCGACGTTGGACCTTCAGAAAAAGAGCATCAGCAGACTCCTCAGAAGATGGCGGCAGGGCAAGGGCTCAGAGCCCCACAACCCGACTTAGATACCACTCTACCTGCCATGTTCCCAGGCCAAAGGCTGTCACAGGGATGAGGAGGAGGAGCCACTGGAGAATGGAGTCTTCCTCTGCTTTTGTAGCAGGTGCTTCTGCTGCAGAACTGCCACACCTGCTTAGCCTCCAGGCCACCCCTAGGGGAAGCAAGAGAGTTGGGAAAGGTCCCACGCTAATACAAAAATGTTAAAAATGGGGATGGGTTTATGGGATCTTTGTATTTTCTGCATGATCTTTCTGTAAACATACAACTACTCTAATTGGGATAAAAACAAAACGACAAAAAATAAACTCTAAGTAAAATATCATTCCCCACCCCAGAACATGCAGAGTTGCCTGTGTAAGAAGCAGGCATATGGCCCTGGTGATTTAAGAGAGAGACAGAGACAGAGACAGAGACAGAGAGAGACAGAGAGTTGGGCACTGTTGGGTTGACACTGGCTGGTATGGGATCAGAAGCCCCAGAGCAAACAGAACTGGGGCAGCCAATTTGAAGAGACAGAAAAACCAGCCATAAATTCAGGTTTACAAAACGCACGTAATAGCTTTCCTTTTTAATTGCTCATCATAAACTTAAAGATGGAACAATGTACACAGAATGCACACTTTAGCTCTCAGAGGGCAAGTCCCATCAGCTGAAAGCATTACGACCCTCAGGTGACAGAAAAGCAGACTTGCAGCAGGCTAGCAAAGTACCCTTTACTTGAACAGAGCACTCTACTGGGAGCAAAGTGACTTTCGATGTCGAGTAAGAAGCAGACGGAAAACGTGGTGATTACGTAGGCCGTAGTTTAGAAGCTCAGAGACCAGGTTCCAACCCTAGGGGGGTCTCTCATCAGTTGGCGCCTCATCTGTAAACGCGAATTACAGGAGGAACTTCCCCTTGATTGCTGGGAAGACAAAGCTCTCGCTACAGCGCCGGGCACACAGTCGAGGATCGACTAAGAGGCACTTAATCCAGAATATTATTTCGTGACGACACCCTTTCACACGAAGCTTCCGTTCAATCGGTGGTTACAGAATTCATTTTAATCTGCAGGACGCCCCTTGAAGCCGCAGGGGCAGAAAGTCGGGTGGTTCTTCCCGAGTCCTCACCTGGCCGCGCGGGGGCCCCCAGGAGGCGTCTCCTGAGAGCGCCGGCCGGAGCCTGTGGAGACAAGGGATGGGCTGGCTGCCCCCGCCCGCGCCCCCCGCCCGGGTTCCGCCTACTCCTCCGTGTCCTCCACGCCCCCGGGACCCCATCTCGTCCCACCCCAATGCCTGCCCCTGCGCACCGCCGCTCGCAGCAGCCCCAGCGAGCGCATCACCCCCGCCATTACACCCGGCTGCCCGCGAGCACTTCCGGAGCGCGGGAGCGTCTGCTTCCGGGGCGCTTCCAAGCCCCGCCCCCGCTGCCGGAAGTTCGCGCTGCGCTAGCAGCCGCGGCTTGGTCCACGCGCTGCGAGCCATGGGGGAGCCCTCTGCCGACGTGCGGGCCTTCCTGCGCGAGCACCCGGCGCTGCGGCTCGAGCCCGGCGCTTCCAAGGTCCGGGAGGTGGATCGGGGCGGCTGGAGGGCCGGGATGGGGGAAGCGGGGCGGCCCCTCCTGACGGCCCCGGGCCCCGCCGCAGGTGAGGTGCTCCCTGACAGGCCACGAGCTGCCCTGTCGCCTGCTCGACCTCCAGGTCTACACCCGCGGCAAGAGGTACCAGCGGCTGGTCCGCGCCTGCCCGGCCTTCGACTACGCCGGGCTGGAGCCCCACATCGTGCCCAGCACCAAGAACCCGTACGTGGGTGTCGCCGCGTGCAGACCGGTGCCCGCCATCTCCCTTGCACCCTTCCGGGACGGGCGCTGCCACCAGTCTGGCCAGCGCCGAGTGCTAGCCCGATTCCGAAGCCCGGGCCTCCGACCCCGGGGTCAGCGGTCCTCCCAGGAAAGCCAGTTCTGCAGGGCTTGCTTTCCCCTGAGCTCCAGGGGGAGGGTCCCTGGGCCCCGGGAGCTTGTTTCCTTTGCTGTCACAGCGAGGCTGTCATCTGTGGCCTGCTTGCTTCCCAGAGGTGCAGGAGGCTTGTGCTTTGTCTCCTGAGATGCCAGATGGCAGGTTTCATGTCGCCCCTGAAGGAGTATCTGGTTTAGCTGAGAGATTGTCCCGTCAGCCTTGGGGGTGGGGCTGGCTGAGAGACCAGGGCCCAGTGCTTTCCTGTGAGCTGTCGCTGCCCTCGCTGCCCCCTCCAACCGTACTTTCCCTGTCCTCAGGAACCAGATGTTCTGCAGGCTCACCCTGCGGCACATCAACAAGTCCCCAGAGCACGTGCTGCGGCACACCCAGGGCCGGCGGTACCAGAGGGCGCTGCACAGATGTGAGTAGCTGGGAGGGCAGGGAGGAGCTGTCCATTAGAAGGTGCACAGGGCACAGCCTGCCTTGCACAACAGATACTGGGGCAACAGAGAGTGGCATTTCTTGAAGGCAGAAGTAGTATCTTGGGTGTTCTTCCGCGATACTTAGCCAGTGCCCCGGATCCGGTCCTAGCACAGTGGACAGCGGATGGTACAGGTTCAGTGCAGGAGACTCAGAAGTCTAATTGCAAGTTGCAGGTGCCAGGAAGCCTGCCTTGACAGGGTGGGAACGCTCTCCAGGGTTGCTCTTCCAGTGGAGACTTGAGTGACACCAGGCTAGGGCCACAGTGCTTCAGGTAGGGGAGAGGGTCTGGGCAAAGTCTGAGACAAGAGATTCAAAGGACAGCTGTTGTGGCAGTGTGCCAGTGAGCTGGGGGGTGGACCAGGTTGCAGAGGGCCTTGGAGGCTGTGGCCAGGAGCAGGTATTGGGGGAAGGAGCATGATCCACCTCGAGCCTTCACAGCACCTGCCAAGCTTCCCGCTTGAGGTAGATGGAACTGTCAGTAACCAAGGCAGCAAGTGAGGCTGAAGAGCAGGTTTGTGGGAGACTTAAGTTCCCTGGGGATTTGTTCAGTGAGGCTTATTAGAGGCTATCCAGTCCCAGAGATGGCTCCAGTGCCTCAAGCTGTGGAGGCTGAGGTGCCGCTCATGTCCCTTGGTGGGGTGAGCAGAGAAGGAGAGGGCTGGGATGCCAAGGGGCCCCCTGGAGAGGAGAAGGGGCCTCACAGAGGGGATGTCCTGGGCAGAAGTGGTGCCTCGTCTGAAGAGGATCTCTGGGAGGAAGGGGTCAATTCCATCAAATGCTGGTAAAGGGGAGATGAGAACAGAAATGTCCATGAGGTTGGATCACATGGAGGGCCCTGGTGACCTCAGTAAGGGCAGCTGCGGTGGTGTGGTGGGATGGAGCCAGGGAGTGGGTGAGCAGCCCAGGAGGCCCATCGGACAGGGTTGTGTGTGGTCACTGGTGTATCTTCAGCACTTCAGGCAGGGGAGTGGAGGTGGCACAGAGCATCTTCCTAGAAACCTGGCTCTGAAATGGTCAGGAGTGAGGGGCTCTGCAAGCCAGGATCCACTGGGAATGGCCCAGCCATTGGGGGGCAGGGGGCCCAGACGGAGTCTTCGAGCAGGCAGAGGGGCCTGGGGCTTGTGAGGAGAGTCTGGGGGAGGCCGCAGCCCCTGTCCCTGCAGGAGGAGAGGAGACCTAGGTGCAGATACAGCTAGGTCTGATGATGGGAAGACAAGGCAGGAAAGCCCAGTCTTCGTCTGAGTGTGAAAGCGGAGAAAGCTGCAGGAGGGCCGAGAAGGCAGGACACGGGCTCCTTGGGAGCAGAAGCAGGCCCCCTGCAGAGACACTGCGGCACATGCAGTGCTGCCCGGCCGGGAGCCGGTGGTGGCTCTTCTCCAGGTGTGCGCAGCTGCTCTGGGGGCAGGAGGGAAGCAGGTGGTGCATGGAAAAAGATGAAAGGGAAGGACGGAGTTGTAGTGATGGACCGGGGACACTGAGACCAGGGAAGGAAGACGTGAGGCCACTTTAGGACAGTGGTCTGGGCCAGCCTCAGGCCCATGTGCAGCTTCAGGTGGTGGGGGCTGCAGTGGGGTGGAGCACAGGCCCCTGGAGGTGGGGCTGCGGCCAGCAGTGATGTCAGAGGCCAGGGCCTAGCATGTCTGGTCTGTGAGGGGTGACAGCAGGAGCAGGGGATGATGCGAACTGGTGTCCAGGCTGAGCCTGCACTGCACCTCTGGGCGGGGGCCACACTCACCCCGAGGGGCTCTCTCTCTACCCGGCCCCTGCCCACCACCCCCTCCCCGCACCAGGGGCCCGGCCTCCCTGGGTTGGCAGCATGTGAGGCGTCAGGGGGGCCCTGGTGAAGGCACCTTACCTGAGCTGCTCTCTGCCAAAGGTGGGCCAGGCTCAGGCAGCCAAATGCCACTGAGTCCTTCCAGGCCTGAGAGAACTTCAGTCACTGGGTGGCAGGCTGCATTGGAGGGCCACCTGTGGCCATCCTGGGGCACGGCTCGTCTTGTCTGCTCCTCCCTGCTGCTCCCAGCCACTGCCTCCTGCTGGAATGGGGGAGATGGCTGTAGCTGCGTGGGCCTCACCATCTTCCTGCCTCCTACTGCCCTCACTGAACGCCCAGTGGGAGCTAAGCTGAGGACGCATCCCTGCCACCGCTCTCACCTCTCCCAAGTGGGCGGGGGTCCGGGGCCTGCTCAAAGGCTGACTGGGGATACAGAGGACTGTCTGGGGAGCTCTGCAGGTGTCAGGCAGCATGTGCTTGCCTCCCAGATGAAGAGTGCCAGAAGCAGGGGGTGGAGTTCATCCCTGCCTGCCTGCTGCACAAGAGGAGGAGGAGGGAAGGCCCGGTGGACCGTGATGGGCTGCCTGGCAGAGGAGCAGCCTTCTGGGAGCCTGCGTCCAGTGACGAGGAAGGGGCCCAGAGTGATGACAGCATGACAGACTTATACCCACGTGAGTAGCACAGGCCCTCTCCACCTCCCCCAGCCCTCTCCTCCGGGGCCCTCTCCTCCCGGGGCCTCTCTCCTCACCCACCCCCGGCCCACCCCAGCACACCTTCCTTTTCACATCTCACTGTGGCTGAGTCTTGGGGTTCCTGCCAGCAACCCCCTGCTCCCGCTACGTGTTCTTTCCTCCTGGGCCCTGGAACCTACACAAGCTTCAGCTGGCTCCTTCTGCTCCTTCCAGCCGAGCTATTCACCCAGAAGGCCCCAGGGAAGACCGAGAATGGGGACCACACGAACACCATTTTGGCAGAGAGTGAGGATGCTGCAGGGGGGGCAGGCGTGGCCCGGGCACTGGGCCGGAAGCATGTGCAGGTAAGCTTTGAGTTCTTCTAAAAAAACGCAGAATCCTGGGCAACTCTGATTGGGCAAAAGCTGTCCCTTTGCTTCATGCTTGTCTGGAAGCATCTGCTGCATGGACAGGCTGAAAACCACCAGTCTGGAAGCGCAACCGCCAAATGGGAATCAGATTTGCTTTCCTTTGCCACAGCAGTAGAGGACCCAAGAGGAAGGAATCTGTTACTAGAGGCCTCCTTCAGCTTTGCAGTCGGGGCAGGAACAAAGGGGCTCGTCTCCGCAGGTCCCTTGGTGGGGTTGGGCCGCAACGGGTCTCCCTGCAAAGTTCTGAAGTGCCACAAGCTGCACTTTGCTGCGCCTCCTGGAGCAGCTCCATGGGCAGCCCTGGGGGAAGCCATGGCAGGAAGGCTGACACCTGACTTGCCCACTAAACCCTCTGCGTGGGGGTGGGGGAGCCCTGCATTCACAGCACCGCTGCATCTTGGGATCTGAAAGGCTCTAACAGACGGAATTTTCTGTTTAATGCCACAGAAGCAGCCGGGTTCTTTGAAGAAGAAGTTCAAAAGCCATCACTGCAGACCTAAGAGCTTCAGCTCTTTGAAGCAGCTGGGTTAACACAGACGGCTGGAGATTCGCTCCAGCCCCTCCCTGTTCTGACACAGCCGCCTCGTGCCTCTGAACCTTCTCCGAGACTCAGCTTTGTTTCCTGGCACTTGTTTCCACAGCAGGGCTGGGGGTGGGGGGGCTGTTCAGCAGGTAGAGGAAGCAGCAGGTGCCCTAAGGGAAAGCTGGTACCTGGACGAGGTCCCCAGCAAGCCCCGGGGAACCTGGCTGGGAAACATGAGAGAATTGCACAGCATACAAATGCCATTATTTATTTTGATGTTTCCAAAAATCAAAACATTTTCAAACACAACTAAGATATAAAATACAGCATAAAATGAAATTTATACCTATTTCCCACATACATTTCAGAAATTGTTTTGCCAAAACCAATCGGTAGATCATCCTTTCTCTTCTCCCAGCAAAGGCATCTGACCCTGCCCGCCTGCCCCCTTTGGGCCAGGGAGACAGGAAACCACCAGACCCAAGACTGCTGTTGCAGAGCTAGTGATGGCTGCCCCCTGCCCTGGCCTCCTTGGTTCAGTCCTGCTTTCCACAAACCAACAAAAGTGCCCAAGGGCAGGGCCAAGGGGGACCTGTGCCCACCAAAAGCAGCCACAGGGAAACTGACTTGGCAGGGGGGGGGCATCATAGGCGAGGGGCCAAGTGGGGCAGGGTGTGGCCAAGGGCGAACGCCGTTAGCAGTCACTGTCCACACAGCGAGCATCTGGGTGACCAGAAAGGAAAGCCCTCTGTCCTTATGCCACCATCTAGTCCTGTGACTACTAGGGGGGTGAGGAAGCAGACATCCAGGGGAGGGGCCTCCACTGTGGCTGGGCCCTGAGGGGGTGGGGTTGACTAGAATGGGTGCCCCATCACTCCCACCAGGTGAGGGGAACCCAGGCTGCAGGACCAAATAAGGCTTCCAGGCCCTGGTGGTAAATGCCTGCCCCCCCCCCCGTTCTGTGGTGCTGACAAGGCAAGTGTGATTGGGACCGGGCCCACGGCCCTCTTGAGTTGTGCACACCTAGCTGCTGCTATCAGAAAAAAACAAGCTCCACGTTAGGGCTTCCCTTAAAGTTTTGGAGTGAGCTGCTTCCCCTTCCCAGATACGGTCCCCAGCCACAGGCAGCCACGCCCCAGAGGGATCTGAGGATCTGCCCCTTCATGTGGTCACTTCAGCACAGACAAGCAGAGAAGAGCAATAAGCAGACACCCAAAGAAGAGAACCACGGTATAAGGCAATGTTAGAAAACTTCAAATACAGGATAAAAGACCAAATTGGTAAGGCATCACAAATTGTAGAAAGTAATCTGGGCTGCATTCAGCATAGCAAAAACACTGAGCAAGCAACAGCCTTGTGGAAATGCTAAGTCGTGGCTGTCTAAGTTTGGACCTGCAGTCTGGGAAAACCCTCAAGCCAAAGAAAAAAACGGAATGGTGCCAAGTCAGGCCAGAGCTCCATGGTTTTCAGACCTTGCTTTGTGGAAAGGTCAAGTGTGAGGTAACCGGTTTGCAAGGCGCAGGTCTTGGAGTCGGCCTTGCTGCTCTACCCCAGGGCAGCTGCTGCCTCTCCCGGGCTGGTCAGCAGGAGCCCGTGGAGGCCAACTTGCCTGAGGGCTGTGCCAGCTGTCCTGGTGTGCAGTGTCCTCACCATCGTCCTGCCTGCCAGGCTGGGGACCACAAGCTGCCAGCCACTTCCCCCAGGACTCGGAAGCCCTTGGCACCTGCCTCAAGCCATGAGCTCACCTTCTCAGGCAACTCGCACGACCAAGGGGTGTCACCAAAAAGAAACTTGATGCCAACCCAAGCTGATGTTCTGACTAAAGTCTTGCTGTACACAGCAGCTTCACTTGCCCCTTTAATACTGCATCATTTCTTTGGATTTCTCTGAAATAGTTTTTTTTCCTGTTCCTATCAAGTATTACAAAGCGGGGGCCAACAACACTGAAGCCCTGGGGTGGGATTTTAAACCAAGGAGTTGGACAGTTGTGTTTGATATTTGGCCAGGCCATTCCAAATCAGTTAAAAATGTTTTAACTAAAAAAAAAAAAAAAAAAAAAGACCACTTTGAATGAGACACAAACGTATAGGCTCATAGCACAGCCTGAGGGCCCCCTCCCCAACCAAAAAAGGAAACACTAAAATGGGACTGAGAGACCACAACCAACTAAGCTGCTTGCTCCAGAAGCCCTGGCCCAGGGTGTGGCACTAACTGTCGTGGCCTCCACTAAATACTCAGAGATGCCAAGCTGTGGTTCCAAAGCAGATTTAGCCATCAATTTTCAGGTGCTCTGCAAATAAAGTTCTCAAAACATCTGTGCCTTTACCAAGGGAGGGGAAAAGAAGAGGACATAAATGCTGGCAGTTTCGTCACATCCACCCCGAACCAGTCCTCGGTGGCCACGGGTCTCAGCCAGGTCAGGAGGGATCTGTTACCACTCTTTCTTCTTCTCATCCATGGAAACACCCCCAGGGCCTAGAGCCACCACCAGGAGCAGGCCCCCAATGACAGACATGGTCTGGAAGAAGTCGTACTTCAGGAAGTCATGCATGGGCTTGTAGACTGGAATGGTCCAGAAGGCGTTGAAATACACGTTGATGGCAAACAGCCAGATGACAAGAGTCAACGCAGCCAGCTTGGTTTTAAATCCAATGGCCACTAAAATCATCAGAGCAGTGCCCACGATGTTCTGGAGAATCTGCATTGATCAGAAGGCAGACATTCAACATGACTGTGGGGAAGGAAGAGATGGACATGTTCTACCTGTCCTGTGTCATCAACTTATCTGTGCCAAGTTCATGCAACTAAGGGTTCTGCTGTGAGACGGCAGAAAATAAGAGTTGGAAATTATAAGTGGAGAAATAAAAGTGGGGTGGGGATGGGGGAACCGTAGATAATGCACCTTTGAAGACAGAGTTTGGGAAAGATGAAAATCTCCAACTGCCAGGTTGTGATTCACCAAGATCAACTCAAGCTTCTGCCTGGTGGATCTCTGAACCAAAACACAGGGCCTTGATGGCCCACCCAGTCATCCACACTAGGAACAACCTTGTCTCTTTCTTCCCACAGCCAGTCAGGAACCCTGGGGGCAGCCTGCCAGGCCAGGGCCTCTTACTCCCTGCCGACCTCAGGCTGCCCAGGGGGTGATATGTGCTCCGTAAGGCCCAAGGGTGAGAAAGGAACCCTCTTCACCTCCATAACCCAGCACCTGGCATGCAAGGAGGATGCGATAACATCCTTCTGATGTTCTCTGATTAACGGATAGAAGAAATGAGCCTGTGTGAGGCCTGCTTGGCCTGCAGCCTAGGAGACAGGCATACTGGACACCAGGGCCCCCCAGCAAGTTCACGGTGATTCCTGGCTTAATTTGTTGGAAAGGCAACTTCCCTGACAGCTTTTTGTTTTTGTTTAATAGGATCAAAAGTTTTGCCATTTCCCCTGCATGGTGCACAACTAAGGAAAACAGGGTAGGGCTAGGGGGCATTGCCCTTTCTGAGGACACTGAAAGCAGATGGGTCTCCACAAGTAGGAATACTCACAGAAAAGAAGCTGGCATCGAAGTGCAGGAGGGTCATGAACATGAGGACCAGCAGCAGCCTGCCCCCCAGCTGCATGTATTGCCTGGGGGAGCTCTCGCGCACAGTGGGCACACCCGCGAACATGCTCTTCCCCTCTGACCGGGACTCGGCCAGTAGCAGCAGCAGGCCTCCACCCAAGGCCAGGTTCCTGAGGGGCAGAAACACTTGACCCATCTGCCCGGCCAGCCCGAAGGGTCCTGGCACAGGCATAGCTAAGCAGGGCCCAGGAGGCTCATGCCAATGGGGCCAGGGCACCAGGACCTTGGTAAACTTCAGGCCTTCTATGCCCAGGTACAGGTATGCTTCTCCAACCAGAGAGTAGCAGGTAACCCAGACACCTGGGCCAAGGGCTAGCCCCAGCGAACAAGTCTATCCGTCCATCCCACCCTCAGTCAAATGAGTGCATTCTCACCAGCACTCTGGGGGCTTGAGATTGGGGCAGGGGCCTTGCCGGGGCAGGGCCCACTGCTTAATCTTTTCTTAAGAAGAACAGTTTGGACCCAAACAAATTTTACTCCAAGCACTAGTTTCTGAGTTTAAAGCTAAAAGAAAAGTTCACTAAACTCACCAACCAGAGTGCACGTACCTCATCAAAAACTTCAAGTCCCATAAAATGCTGTAGGCAATCGTCTGAGAAGAAAGATGGAGAGAAACTTAAGCCTCAGCATTTTCAAACGAATTTCTTTTTCTAAAGAATTAACAGCATTAGGCAGTTTTTCCAACATTAAGTACAAATATAAAATTACATAAAACCATTTTAAGGCACTAAGAACAGCTCCAAGTTCAAAAGTTTGGTTCAGTATTTCCCCAAAAGGGTGCTGGGGGACCCTGGGTCTGCTCAGCGCCCCAGGTGGTGCTGAAACACTGTTCTGGAATAAAATATTCAACATTTCATGTGAATAACTAGTGTTCCTCTGGAGATGCCAGATAGTGCCCTGGCTGAAAACCACCCTGGTGGTTTATCTTGTCACGGGAGACTCAGGGAAGTGGCCAAGGAAGGGTGTGACGCCTGCCCGGCCCCCAGAGCATGCTGTCACCTCAAGTAAACAGCCTCAAGCCCTGCTCGGCCATCAGTTACTCCTGAGCCTGCACTGAGGTAAAACTAGCCATCAGCCCTGGGGAGAACAGGCTCCAAGCATCAGAGCCACTCAGGGGCTATAGGGGATGGTGCCTTTCCAGCAGCTCGACTACCCGCAGGGCATGGCAGGGGAAGAGCAGCATGGATGGCTGTGCCTACCTGCAATGCTATGATGCCAAAGAGTCCAAAGCAGGCATACTGGACGAAGTTTCTGCTCAGCACCAGGACACAGCCAGCTGGAAGGGAGAGGGGTGAGGGTCAGGGGGCCGCGGGTGAGCCCAGACGAGGAGCACACATTACCTCCTCACCCCTCCTGGGGCAGTGACAGCCGAATCACCCGCCCCAATCTGCAGGCAGCTTCCGGGAGCGTTAACTACAGGGCTGGGCATGACCCGCGACCAGCTCACTGGACATTACTTAGAAAGGCACTAGTCTAGGAAGTGGAGCCCTTGCTAGGAAGCAGGGGCAGTTTCCCAGGGTTGGTTGTCCATCAGAGGCAGGTAATTAACTGCTCTGCTATGATGAGATTCAGAAGACACGGAAAAGTACACGTCCCTTCCTCCTCCGCAATTTAAGGAGGGTGGAAAGGCTGCCAGCAGGTGATCCTGCAGGAGAAGCAAGTACTGGAGCCAGCATGAGCCTTGTTCTGGCCAAATGCTCTTCCCTGCCCACTCATCCAGCACTCCTTACCCTGCCCAGGCCCCATCTCTGCCTACCTTCACTCCAATTCGGATCCCCCAGCCCCTCCTGCTTTGGGCACTTAAGACCAAGCACTGGCCATATTTCTTTAGCAAGTGCCAGAACTATCAGCCAGGTCTGGATACAGAGCATCCACCCAAATGTCTGCACAAC
>PVKY010000695.1:0-42105 GCA_004027775.1 Bradypus variegatus
AGTAGTGGTGATTCCATATTGAATCCTGGTCTCCTGGCTTTTTTTTCTGATCCTTAATTGTGAAATATTTCAAACATGTAGAAAAGAGCTGAAAATAATAGACTACAAAGCCAACACATTTTAAAAATGTGAACATTTTAACATTTACTTTAGATTATTTTAATGTAATAAAATGCAATAGATATAGCTAATTTCCCTTCCTTCCATCCCCACATTTTCTTGGCAGGTTGTGCATTCCTTCCATTCATGTTTTTATATTTTAATACACACACACACACACAATTATTTTGTGTGGATTTATACTTCACAGAAAGAGTATCATATTATATATTTCCTTTTGCAACTTGCTCTTTTCACACAACATTGTGTTTTGGGGATTTATCCAAGTTGATACATAAAGATACAGCTTATTCATTTTAATGCCTATATAGAATTTCATTATGTGAAAATGCATAGATAATTTTTATCCATTCCTCCCATTGATGGACAGGCTTTTAACAACTGTTTTTGCTATTTCAAACAATGAAGTACTGGTATAAGACTTTCGTTAAGGCATATACCTGGAAGTAGAAATACCAGGTCATTGGGTTGTGCTTTTACTTTACCATTACCAAATTGCCTACAAAGTAGCTGATCCAATTTAGAACCCACAAGCAGTGCTTGACAATGCTAGCCATGCTTCATTCGTATGCAAGCTTGGCATTATCAAACCAAAAAACCTGCCAATCCAATGAGAATAGATTGCTCTGATTTTGTGGGTTTTTGCCTTTCCCTGATAACTAGTGAGATGGGGCATTTTCACATTTGTGGGCCATTCTGTCCTCTATCCATTTTTCTATTGGATTGTCTAGTTTCACCTACTGATTTGAGAGAATTCATCATATACCACTTGTCAGTTAGGTATTGCCTTTACATTCTTTCACATTTTTCTTTTAACTTATGGCATCCCTTGTGGAACAGAGGTTTTAAATTTTTAATAGTCAAATTTATCTTTTTATTATATATTTTGCTCTTTATATCTTATTCAATAGAACCTCCTCAGCGTCCTAAGATTATCCTCCAGTATTTTGTCTTAAAAATTTAAAGTCTTTTTTCCCTCTAGAATTTATTTTTGTACAATGCATGAGGTATCAATCCATGTATTTACCCGTAAGGCTGGCCTATTGTCTCAGCACCACTTGTTGTGTCTCCACTGATGCCTAACGGCACCTATGCCACAGCTATGTGCTCGGCTCTCCGTGGATCTATGTATGGACTCCATTCCGGTCCATTGCTCTGTTTGTTTGCACCAACAGCACTCTTTCCTACTTCCTATAACTTACAAAAAGTCTTAACACCTGGCAGGACAAGTCCTCTTTCCTTATGCTTTTTCAAAATTATATTGGCTACTTTTCATATAAATGTTAGGATCAGCTTCTCAGATTACATAGAAAAGGTTCTATTTGGATATTGTATAAAATTAAATTTACAGATTGATGTGGGGAAAGGCATTTCTATTTAAAAATCAATAAATTTTATATTTTCTCCATAAAGCCTTACGTGGCTTTATTTAGATTTATTCATACATAGTTTTTGTTGCTATTATAAATACAACTTTTGCATTACATTTTCTAACTGGTTGCTGCTTATGAATGGGAATGCTATTGATAAATTTTGATTGTGAATCCAGGAATGTAACTAAACCTTCTCATTTTGTTTTGTTTGTGTATTTCCCATGTATGTAGTCTTACCATCTGCAAATAATTACAGTTCTCTTTTATTTCAATCATTTATATGGTGGGTTTTATTTACTTATTTTTTTGGTCTGACTGTATTGGTACGTTGTCTAAAGCTGTAGTGGCTAACTTTAAAAACAATACTTCTAAAACTTTACCTTTTATGTATTATATGGCTACAGGTCTGGGATAGCTATCCATTATTAGATTAAAGAAGTTTTCTTTCATTCCTAATTTAGTACTTTAAGAGAAACCATGCATGGGTATTGAATTTCATCAAATGTTTTATCTTTTGATTGTTAAAACTTTGTGAGTCTTCCAGGTGTGCTTGAAAATAATTGTGTTCCTCAATGGCTGGTTGTCAGATTCCATGTCCCAAGCATGTTAATCATGTTGTTCAAATTACCTCCATCCTTACACATTCTTCTCTGCTTGGTCTTCTAGTTTCTGTTCATGGTAATATCGAAACTTCCCATTCCTCTGTGTAATTATGTCCATTTTTGCCTCATGTGGTTTTTTGGATATAGTTTTGAGCTTGGGAACTCCCTACTCTGCCTTTGAAGTCTTTTATTTATGACATTATAGGGTTCCCCTTTCTTTATTTCAAGGTCAGCTATGTACTTAAAATTGTTTTAATTTTACCCACCATGTCTTTGCCCATATGGTTAAAGGGACTCCTAATTAGCTTCCTGTTCCATTTGCCAGAAAAGGAAATTCCAGACCTGCTTTTTCCAAGTCATGCAGTCTGCTGCCACCCAGCCACTCGCATGGGGCAGCTTCCACCTGTGATATCCAGGAGAGACAAGAGCAGTTTCATTTGTCCCCAGCAGTCCAGGAGCTCTGCAGAGCCCACTTGTGAGACATCATCCCTGCCCTGCGTGACCTGCCTTTGGAGGGGATGCTGGGTACACTGTGGGGTATTCCGGGAATTGACAGAGGAGGCCCCATTGATACAGGGAAGGCCTGAGCTGGACTCCTGCCCCTTGACCTTCCCTCCCATGCTCTTCACTCTGCAATCTCTGATCTCACCAACCTATAGCTCAGTTCTTTCTAAGCTTCTGAGCCAGTCCTTAGGAGGTATCCAGTCTGCCTGCCTGCCATCCCTCCATCCCTCCATCCCTCCATCCCTCCATCCATCTGCAATGTCATACAAACGCTACAAATCTGTGAGACCTTGGACAAATTGAATTTCAGTTCCCTCATGTATAACATGAGTATAATAACACTGGCCTCATAGAATGGTTACAAGTAGGAAATCAGACATGTTTATGAAGCACTAGGCACACTGCCTGGCATATAGTAAGCACTCTAGAAATATCTTCATCACACACTAATTCATTCAACTAACATTTCTTGAGCACCTAATATGTGGTAAGCACTGAAGTTACAAGATACAGTCCCTGCTCTCAGAGGACTGGCAGGAGGGTCAGTTAGGCATCAGGAGAGATGTTGACCATCATTAAACTAATAAGCACACACTGTGCTTGGTATGTGCTCCATAGGGTTGCCAGGAGATGCTCCAAGGGTACAAAAAAGATACACCCAACTAAGACTAGGGGAGCAGGTGGGGAGGGGAAGGTTGTCAGGGAAGGCTTCCTGGAAGAAGTGACATCTAAGCAGAATCCTGAAGTACAAACAGGAGTTCAAAGAAGGAGGCAGGGCATTTGCAGCTGAAATAAAAGCACATAGGAAACATAAAATGTGAGAATATTGCTTATTTGGGGTGTTGGAGGTGGTGTAGACTGTATGTGGAGTGAAACAAGAGAAGTGACAAGGAGGGAAGCTAGAGAGGCAACACTCGAGCATGGGGAGGAGTTTAGACCTGGTGCAGTACACAGGACCAATGAGGGGCTCCAAGCAGGGGAATGCTAAGGATGGACACACAATTTAGGAAGCTGTTTGAGTGCTGTGGGGAGCTTAGAATGGGCATATCACCCGCTGGCCTGGGACTGAGCCCATCCAGCGCACAGACCCCCAGGTCTTCTAATGACAATCATGTCAGGGACCCAGAGCCCCGGGGGTCATCACAAGCACTCTCTTGGCCCCTAAATTGCAACTCCTCCATTTCCTCCCCATCCTCCTACCTCTGCCTAGATCCCTCTTCCTGATTTTCACTCGCCCACTCATCCCAGGATCCCAGCACTGCTTCTGGAATGGAGGGGGCTGGCTGGGGAGAGGCAGCAAGAAATGGAACTTTTTGGACTGGAGCTGGAGCAGGAGAGGAGCAACAACTACAGGGGATGTGATGTGGTGTCGAGAACGTCCTGCCCTCTCTTACTCTGGATTTAGCATATGCTGTTCCTTGAACACTTTTCTCCCCGCCTCTCTTGGGCATGGCAACTGTTTTTTCCAGGTCTGTTTAGCTCAGGTCTGTTTAGCTCACTCCTTCCAGGAACCCTTGCTCTCTGGGCCTTAAGCCCAGGTTAATGCTTCAGCTACGTGCTGGACATCTCCCGATTTGTGACTTCACCTATCTCTTGGCGTAACAATTGTTAGATAATGTGACTGCAGCCAAGTCTCCTGAGGGTAGGAATTGTGTATTATTGATCTTTGCCCAGCATCTGCCAGGCACATATATGCTCTCCCTAGGTAAATGTTGGACAGATGGGTGAGTGGACGGGTGGCTGGCTGGCTGGATACAAGGAAGGGCAAGATGGGTGTGTGAGTTCTAGGATGTTATTGAAGCAGGAGGCTCTACACAGCGTTTTTCTGGGCCATGTTCTTTCCATGAATTTGCTCACCAGTCCTGTTGGAGAAGGGGCGGGAGGCCTCTGTGGATACTAATCCTCCAAACATTGTCTAGTCACAGCCACTGGACAGCTTCCTTCTGGCTTCCTGCCCTGAGAGTGTGCTGAAGATTTAAGGGACAAGTGGGTGCTGTGTCCCACTCTTGCTTCAAGTTCTGTGACAACATGGTAAGTCACTTGCCCTTTCTGGGCCCTAATTGTCCCATCTATAAAATCTGGGACTCAGTGTAATTGTCCCTTTAAATACGAAAGGTCCAATTTTGGTGTCCTCCTTAAAAATACTCAAGGGGACTTATTCACAGGTCCAGAGTAGAACACATTCCAAATTATCACAAAAATCAGTGGTGTCTGATAGTTCTGCTAACCATGCTCAAAAAGTTATCCCAGTCTGTTCACTATGCTTTATATTAAAAATGTTCATTGTCAAATACTGAATGTGTTCTTGAAAAAAAATTTACACTCCATGTTTTCTTTTTTAAGCACAGGACATTAGTTGGCAAGTTCTAACATTTAGCAGTTTTGCTAAGGCCCCTTCTGGCTCTCTCATCCCGATCTCTGAATCTGTATCTCTGCACAAGCCCCCCCGCAAGTCTGGACAATCACTGCCCTGCCTCTGTGATGAGGCTGGGGCTGCCTGGCAGCAGGGAACACAGATGGGCAGCGACTCAGACAGGCTAGGAGGTCTGTTCAGCTTTTGCTAGGAATGACCTGCACTCTTGCACACAATCCAGTGTGGACTCAAATCATTAAAGCTGGCTTCTGAAACAAGCCCCCTCCATTTTTTAAAACAGATCTCCTTGCTCTGAACAAAAGCAGAATAAAGTTGCAAGAATTCCAGGAGTCATTTTGCCTCTCTGGGTTTCAGTTACAGAGCCCCTGGGACCCCAGGTCCTATGCCAGGCACTGTAGATTAGGATCATCCCGAACTAGTGAAAGCGCCTCATGCATTGGTGCAGCCTAGGGCCACCGAGTTCTGTGCACTGTCCTCCTGGAGAACAAGTCTGGTTGGGTGGACAGACCAGGATATTGGAGCAATGAAATGTTGATTTCTGCATTAAAGGAAAAGGCTGGTTAGGGGCAGACTTTAAATAAGCTAGAAGGATGGTGTCAAGGCCTCCTGTTGCACTGGTGAGCAGGAGATGGGGGCAATCTGGAGAGATTAAGAATGGGTGTAGGATTGTTCACCGTGGCATGTGCCCTCTCAGCATAAACCAGAGGCACATCACAAAGTTTAAAGTGCCTACAAAGCACCTGTGGGTTGTTAAGATGCAGTCTCTGATTTAGTAGCACTGATGGGGAACGGGCGGGAGTGGGATTCTGGATTTCTAACAAGCTCCCAGATGCTACCGATGCTGCCAGTACAGGGTGGAAAGCCTTGGGAGGGGAGCAGAGGCAGAAAGGAGGAAGCATGAGCTGTATGAGAATCGGAGTGTGGGGGAGGCTTGGTGGCAGGAGGAGCTTGCATGAGGACAATGGCAATGAGTACAGGCAAGAGTAGAGGCGGAATCAGCTGCTGCTGATGGATGTGTCCCCAGCGCCACTTACACAAGTCAAATAAAAGGGCTACACTATCTCTCCCCATCCCACCCCCACTTGACCTCAAGTTTCTCTGGGCAAGGAAAGAATTTCCATCATCTTGCCATTCTTGACGTGCCCAGGAAATCCTAGAAGAGCTTTTCAGAGATTCAGTCTCCCCTGATCAGAAGTGGGAATGACTTTGGTCTTTCCATCAGCAGAAAAAGATTTGACATGAGCATTCTCTAATAGAAATTTTCCTTTCACCCAACTGGGTGAAAGTTCCAACGCCAACCCTATAAGTTCCAACTCCAACCCTACCTTGGCACTGAGATGGACAACCCCCAGACAAGAATTTTATCCTGGCCAGAGCCTGGACCTCCAGCCCTCTACTGCAAGGCACAGACCTGGAAAGAGGGAGACCAAGTGTGGTCCAAAGAGGTGATGTTTTGCTCAAGGTTGTGCAACCAGCGAATGACAAGGCTGTACCGTGCCCTGCAGCCTCAGCTCAGGGCTCCTCCTGCCGGAACCTTCTCCTCTCTAAGCCTGGGGACGGCATCCCCTCTCCAGCTTGAGGACTCCTCTGTGTGTGGGAGTCCACGTGTCCTCTCTAGGGGGGGCTGCTTTATTCTGAGGCTGTCGGTCCTACTGTTTTTGATGTTAAGTTCCCTTTCTTATATAAAACAACAGCAGGAAGTGCTGGAACACTGTCAGCGCAGTTCAGGAGAGATTTTGCCCAGTTCAGGAGAGATTTTGCCCAGTTCAGGAGAGATTTTGCCGATGGGCCTTTGAAATCCAAGAGCCTGAAAACAACCCCTGGGGCTTCTGTCGACTCCAGCACCATCCTCTTCCCTTCCAGAGTGGCACCCCCAATCCCCCAGCCCTGCCTCCCCAGGGGCACTAACCTGGGTCTCTTGTCCTTATTCCTAGTCATTCAGGATCACACTATTGTGAACTAGAGATAGAGGGTTTCCCCGCAACACCTGAATCCATTAGATTAAATTAAAAAATAGATGCACGCTTTAGGGTCCAGATGCTGCACAGTCACTCTGAAGTCTCACCTGAATTTCATTACATTTAATTTTTCCCCCAGAATGTTTTGCATTTACAATTGAACAGATACTTTGGTGTTAAAACTGCACCGCTTCCCATGGTGGCCTTTGTCCCATCCATCTGTCCGGAGGCTGTCCCTGCTCCCAGCCCCACTGCCCTCAGCCGCTTAGCCTGGGGTGGCCTGAGGTGAGATGGTGTAAAACCCTCCTCCTAACTGTCCTGCTCGTAAAGAACTCTTGGGGGTGGAGACAACATGGGGCGAGCTTTCAAAGGAGAGTCCCAGGAGGTGGGAATCTCTTTGTGCAAAGGACATCACCCAGGCTCCAGAATGGATGGTAACAGTGACTCCGATTCTTCTCCTGGGGAAGACTGACAGACTGGGGAGGGAGGCAATTAAAACACAACAATCAAACCAACCTTTAAATAGTAACTTTTAAAAATATAAAAACAGCTCATTACAATGACTTTTCATTCTTTTTTTCTTCAAGAATCTTCTACCCTCGCCCTCTCTTGTGGCTTGAGCCTTCACAAGAGCTGGTAGATGAACATCTGACATTCAGAGAGAGCGAGACGACTCCCCCCCCCCACCTCAGAGTGGAGCAGGGTGCCACGCTGGCCGGCTGCTCGGCCTGGGAGCCAGGTCACTGAAGGACAGGCAGTTCCACTGAAGCCCCTTCTTCCTCCTCACCAGACAGAACCACACGTTATAAAATAATCCATAAAAATGCAGTATAAAAATTATCTTCCATATGCTACATCGATGGAGAGCCCACCACCAGGACTCACAACGGCCTTTAGCTTTTCTTTAGAAGAAGAAAAAAAAGACCAAAGGGGAAACAAACGAACAAAAACAACCCTAACACCTCAGAACATTTTTGGTACCAGGACATGGTACCTGCAGGAGACAATATTCTAACTTTAACCTGTGTGGGCCCATAAGAGAGACAAAAAGAAATCACCACAGTGTGACAGGACCTGTGCCCCCACCAGGCTGGGGGAGGAGGAAATGATCCTTTGAGAATTGTAACCCTGTAGGTTAATATACTTTTCCCCCCTCTAGGGGGAGAGAAAGGGATTGTGGGCAGCAAAGTGGGAGAAGGCATTTTATAAAAGGATATCACTTCTAATTATTTTTATTCAAATTAAAAAAAAAAAAGCACCCACATCAGTTGCTATTTTTCTCTGGTAGCTCCCTGAGCTGAGTTGCTATGCTTTCCTCTAACTTTTTTTCCTTTTTAGGCTGTGTCAAAGATTAAGAAGGGCCGGAGAGAAAAAAAAAAAGAAGGGCCGGAGAAGGAGTCCCTTTGAACTTCCATTTCTCTTTACAGTAGCCAAGTGTGCACCAAAGAGGGAGACTGAGGCTGAGAAGAGAGAATGAGCATGGGAGAGAGACAGAGAGAAGGAAGCAAGTGAGAGACACTGAGAAAGGGAGGCCCGAGAGAGGGCAAGAAGCAGGCAGAGCACAGACCACAGAAAAATCCGACCATTTCTGTTACAGTGCGGCCCAGGCTGGCACCTGTTTCAAGCACTATCCGTCTGTCAGTCGGTGCACAATCCTGACATGTGCCAGACAATTCCCAGAGGCACAGGCATTCCAGTGGGTGTCCGATGGTCAACCTGGGAGCCAGCCGCAGTTCCCTCCCACCCACGATTTCTCTCCCCGTTTCACCCCCTCCCCAGTTTGCTCCCCTTCCCAGATGGGAACTTATGTTAAAAAGAAAAAAAAAAAGCCACCACCACGAGTGGATTACAAATACAGCAGGCGAAATACACGGCTAGGGTTTCCGGTGGGAAGGGGCCTCTTCCCCTGCTGACCAAGTCCGAGTTAGGAGTCTACTATTTACATTTTTCACAAATCTTGCGCACTGCACAATTGGGAAATAGAGAGCCTTCCTCCCCCTGCTCAGAAGTGTGGTCCACTCCAGTGTCCCCGACCCCAGGCAGGGGGGAAGGGGAAAAAAAGAGAGATTTATGTGGGGGACCGG
The DNA here is from genome assembly GCA_004027775.1 of Bradypus variegatus. Classification (NCBI taxonomy): domain Eukaryota; kingdom Metazoa; phylum Chordata; class Mammalia; order Pilosa; family Bradypodidae; genus Bradypus; species Bradypus variegatus. Next base: position 9,016 of record PVKY010000695.1, read on the forward strand.
AGAGCCACAAGCCTCCAATCTATTTGTAGCATCCGCCAGGATTGTTAAGGGGGAGGAGGAGAGGAAAAATCCACCCAAGTCTGTGAGACACATCAATCCATGCCCAGGAGTCCAGACTGTGATGGGCGGCCCCGCTCAGTCTGCAGGAGCCCTAGGGGACACGGCCGGTGCACCCCATCCTCCACCGTCCACCGGGGCCCGGCCTGGGGCCTCCCTGTCAGAGCTGAGTCGGTTTCTCCCCGAGTCTGACAGCCCTGTTATAGAGTCCTCGTTTAGTAGATGACCTCATAGACCGTGGCCTTCTTGTCACCAGAGCCTGTTACAATATATTTGTCATCTGCCGAAATGTCACAACTCAAGACAGACGAGGATTCTTTAGACTGGAGCAGGATGGCCGGGGCGGGCATGGGGGAGAGAAAAGAAAAACATTCATTTCCTCAGGGCTCACATCATGTGAACCAAAGGAGCCCCCCTGACTCTGGAGCCCCAACCTCGGTCACAAACAGCAGACGAGGCTGGGAGATGTAAAAATTCAACCCATAGAAGCTTTGCAGTTAGATCCCCCCTCCACACCTGCATTTCCATAAGGAAAAACTCAATAACAGGGTCCAATGTGACCTTTAAAGTAAGTTATAAGGTTCAAAATAGCACACTTTAGCTGAGTTCTCTTCTGAGCTTAAGAATGGGCAGCATTTCTGAGTGGGAGGAGGAGTCAGCAGGCCAGCTGGTCAGACTGATGATCGAAGAGAAGATTTGCTTTCTGATTCCTGAAGCACCCAGTGAAACTAGAGGGACTCTGAAAGTTTTATATGTGACACTAGACACAAGTCATTTCTAGCATGAATCTAGAAAGTGGTTTGTTGGCTTTGTATATATGTGTATGAAAGAGTGAGTATAAGAGAGTGAGTGCGTGTGTGTGAGAGAAGGTGTGTGAATATAAGTGTGTGGAGGGGAAAGAAAGTGTGCGTATGAGATAGTGCAGTGTGGCTGAGTATGTGAGTGTGTGTGTGAGAGAGGGGGGTGTGAGTATAAAAGTGTGCGTGGAGGGAGGAGAGAAAGTGTGTGTGTTTGTGAGTATAATGTGTTAGGCCCAGATCTTGGAAAATTATAAAATGCCTCTTCCTTCTCTCCTACCTTTCTCTAGACCCTTCTCCCCACCTCTCTCCTTACGTTGAACTATTTAAACGAGGATACCAAGCTCCTTGAATAGCTAACACTGCACTGAAAAAAAAAAGGTGCTCAATTGCCCAGACTACTCCAGTGAGTGCTCTGTGCAAAGAACACATTTTTACTCCTCTTTGCTCTACAAATCTTACAACAGCTCCTACTTCAAAGCCCTCACCCTGAAGGGCCAGAAGCCAGCAGCAGCAGAGGGTGTCTTGCTGATGTCCTCGCCCTTCGAGTCCACCCACTCCCCAGAGTGCAGTCAGGTGGGGCTGGGCAGGGGCAAGGGCAGGTCTGATCCTGGCTCTTCCTTCCTCGCCTCCCGCTACGCCCACCCTAGCACCCCTGTTCAGCCCTGACTCTGGGTAGAACCAAAGGGGGAAGGGGACTGTGGGTGGTACCTGGAATATGCTGGCTCCATAAGGGGTCCTCCAGGCGTTGAGGAGGTTATCCTTCCCAGTGCTCACAAACCATTTGCCTGCAGGTGGAAGCAAAGGAATCCTTGGTTTGTGACCAGTCACCCTCTCAGCCTACGCCCTGGTAGCTGCCCCAGATGTGGCTGGCTGTCATGGAAACGTGGTGTGAGCTCCTAACCAGTGCTTAGCATGAATCTCCACTTGCAAGAGAAACACATAACAGATACGTGAACACCCAGAGAATGCTTTTCTCTGCAATCAAGGGAGAGGGATAGGGGAAGCTGGGACGGGAAAAGGTAGATTTAGCGTTAACTGCAGTGTTTATATTCACAAACAGATTATTTTCAAAGCCACCAAGGTCAACTGACCTGTACAAATTCCACTACCAGATGATGTTAGGAGATACTGGAAATGGCCAAGCCCTGAGAACCTGGAGACATGGCTCCAGAAAGAGTTAGCAAGACCCTCACTCTGGGCAGGGACTTTGCCATGGCTCTACATGTGTTAACTCATGGACACCCCCTCAGCCATGCAGCAGGTGCTGTGCTATTTCCCGTCTACAGAGAAAAATATTGAGGTTCAGAGAGGGTGAGGTTGGCCTGAGGCGGCACAGCTGGACAGTGAAGGAGCGGATATTAGAGTCCAAAGCCTGTAGTCTTAACCACCGGAGGAAATTCCTGCACTGCTTTAGGAGTCATTCCCTTGCCCCAGGCCAGCCAGGACTGGCTTCTGGCCTTGGTGTCCTGAGTGCTCAGCCCCCTAAATGCATCTGGCAGACATCGTTGGAAGGCACTGGCCAAGGAGTCAGGATGTCTGGTTCTGGGGTCACTGTGGGGCTCTGCTCCTTCTGCACACTCTGGGCCCTCTTCTGTATGAAGGCAGGAAGCTGTGCCCGACTCCAGGGCCCCTTGTCAGACTGGGACCCGCTTGAGGCTCACCGCAGTAGGCAAACTTGAGGGAAAGCACGCAGCTCTCGTGCAGGTGCAGCTGGTACTTGTCGGGCTTGGTGTGGTGCAGCACTTCCACGTTGCTGCTCTCCATGCCCACAGCCAGCCATTCGCCGGTGGGGCAGTAACCCAGGGAGAAGATCTGAGGGGGGAGGGCACAGTCAGCATCCCCTGCCCTGGAGAGTGGGGTGGCCCCCCCAAGGCCCCACTCAGGTCACCCTGGGGGCTCAGAGTCTCCCCCACCGCTCTCCATCACCTCCCAACCCCACCCCTATCCTTAGCAAAACAAGGCTCCCCTCACCCGGCTTTATAACCCAGGGATATGGGTGGTCATTTTTCATCCCCATTTTATAGACAGGGAAATTGGGGCTCAGAGAAGTTGCTGGCTCCTTGAAAACAAATGGTGGGGCCAGCATCCAAACTCAGAGGTGACACAGACATCTTTCTCTGTGACTTTTGCCTTTCTTTGAGAAAAAATAAGTAAATAGTATACTATAATACTAAATATTAAAGCAAGCAATAAAAATAATGATAAAGAACAATACCTGACATTTACGGAATGATTTCTCTAAGCCAGGCTTTTGGCTACGGCTTTAAGAGGGATCACATCAGGTGTTCATGTTAAGACCCATGACGTAGCTACTATTATTCCCATTCCATGAATGAGGACACCAAAGCCAAAGAGCTTGACGGCAGCAGAGCCAGGAATTGAATCCAAGCAGTTGGGTCAGGTGCGTCGGACTCCAAAGTCTTGTTCACTGTGTCTCATTGCTGCCTCCTCCAGGAAGCCTTCCCCCATTACTCAGGTGGGTTCCATGTCCCTCTGCAACAATCCCCCACCCAACCCACCCGTGAGGCCTCTCTGTACCCTGACCCAGCCACTGGGATCTGGGAGGGGAAGAGCCTGCTGCTCGGAGCATGCAGCTCGGCCTGCACACCTGGGAGGTGAAGTCATGCTGCTGCAGCTGCCGGCCCTCCCGCAGGTCCCAGGAGCGCACAGTGTTGTCCAGGCCCCCCGTCCACAGCTTGGTGCCATCGTGAGAGATGTCGATGCAGCTGGCCCCGTCTGTGTGGCCCTGGAACTGCCTAGGCAGACCAAGCGGGGAGGAGAGGTGAGCCCCAGGAAACCACCAACTCAAGCTGGAAGAGGGCCAGCATGGCCTCTAAGCAGAAGGATAAACTGAGGCACAGAAGGAGGTGCATCACTACCTGCCCCTGTTCCCTCCAGCAAAGCTAGGCCTGGCTCCTCTCCTACTCTACTCAGGAATTTTCCCCTGGGGCGGGGGTGGGGTCAGAGTCTTGGGGGCTGCTTAGGCCAGGCCAAATGGGGCCCATGCCGCTCAGATGCACAGGAGGGGAAGCTAAGCCAGGAAGGCCCTGGATAATTTTCCCTTATGATGATCAAAAAAAGAGAAAGCAGGCCCTACTGCCTTTAGGACACAGTTCCTTAGCCCAATTTGCCTTATTCATCTACCCACCTCACCCTGCATCCTATACCTGGCTGAGGCCATAAACGTGCCTGATACCAACTTTGTTCCGAGGCTCCATGTCTAACTATCAAGTTATATTGCTTCTGTAGGTCTTGGTGTCTTTTTACCCTCCATTCTCCCACCTCCCTCTCTCTGCTCGTCTCCACTAATCCGAATTTCACCTTTCCAAACCCACACTGGCTCCACCTTCTCCACAAAGCCACCTCCAAGCTCCCAAGCTCAAAAAGCCCTTCCTCCCTCCCCTCAAGGTAGGCTGAGTCCTAGGCTGAGCCGTCTTTTCACTTGGGCATCCCTTATCCACACTTTTCTGGCCACCCCACAGAGCCGCAGACAGGGCCTGGGTCATAGCAAATAATGCCAGGTGAGGCTGGCATCTGTCTGAGAATCAGTGCAAACTTCCCAAAGACTGACGCTCCCTCCTGCTCGCCTGCGGGCCTCACCTGACCAGGGTCTGGTTGTGCAGATCCCAGACAGCAATGTTCCCATCGCTGCAGCAGGAGAAGCAGACTTTGGCATCGGGGCTGATGGCCAGAGCATAGCAGGCAGGAGCAGAGGACGTGAGCTCCGCCTTGATGCGGGGCGTGGGCGAGGCCAGGTCCCAGATGGTGAGCGTGCTGGCCTCACCGCCCACGATGAGTGTGCGCCCGTCAGGGAGCAGCTTGCAGGAGCGGATGTAGTTGTCCCTGTTCTGGGAAGAGAGAAGGGAGTGTTGAGTGCAGCCCACCTTCCCTCCTAGGGACTAGGAGAGACATGAGTACCCCCACTACCCCTGCCCTCAGTCTCCCCTCTTAATACAGCAGCTAATAGGACTTCCCCACCTTCTAATCGTCACACCTTTTGTCACAAACCCCATGAGGTCACTATCATCCCCCACTTACAGATGACAAAATGGAGGCTCAGATAGGTCACCCAGCTTTCCCCAAGTCGCTCAGCCAATCCGAGGCTAAGCCAGGCCATGTCTGCAGAGCCCTACCCCAGCCCTGTATGCGGCTGTAGGAGAGGAGCCCTAGGTTCCTCACCAAGCAGTCCAGCTGGGAGATGGGGCTCTTGCTGCCCGGCTGGCTGATGTCCCAGATCTTCACACAGCCCTTGCCACCCGTGTAGACGTGCCGCGTGGGGTTGCTGATGGTCACAGCGCACACCACCTCCCCGTGGCTGAGTGTGTTGATCTGGCGGGCATGCCGTGGGATGCCAGGGCCTGCCAGAGCATCGTGGGGGAAGGGCACGGGCTGCATCTGCCCATCAGCGCTCACGTGGAAAGAGTATGCTCTGAAAGAGTGAGAAGTGTCACTTTTGCCATCCCCAGCCTTCTCAGTTTGCACAGGTCCTGCCCAGTTCAACCCACGCCGCCCCCTAAACTGGCCTCCTGCCTCCACGCTCACATCTCCAGAAATCTTAGGGAAACAGCTCTGAGCAAGTCATCTTCTGCCCCAGTGCCTAACCCCTAATGCCACCCTCCTGGCCTGGCTCCACCAGGTGGGACAGTCTGATACCTACTTTGACTTTTGCTCCCATTTATATACCTTTGCTTCAATCCAATCACCAGCCCACCTGTGCCCCTGGAATGCCCTTTCTTGCAAGCAACAAATTCCCTAATAGGCTGTGTCTGAAAAAGGCCCACCTTAAATGCCACCTCCTCCCTTGAAGCTTTCCTTCCTTCCCCAATTTGAAGAATCCTACAGAGGCATTAGCTCTCAATTTTGTAGGTTTTGCTTTGACCTTACATCACAGAGGGTTGCAAGTTCAAATTAGGGGCCTGACAGGTCAGGGAACTGAGTGGGCAGACCTCAGCTTTCCTGCTTTTGATAGATGAAGGGGAAGAGAAGTATTACTGCATGAAAAACAGCAGGTACCTGACCCGAAGCCTTAGGGTGAGGCGAGGAGGGCTGGAGACTGACTGTCACGTGTGTGTTATGTGTTAGCCGTGACTCCATCTGCCAACTGGGCACTTCCCTGCTCTAACTGAGCACCCTCATGTCCCACTGTCCTGTATTAGAGCCATTTCCCTGCATGCCTGGGGCCTCTCCAGGGTGGGCTCCATGGCTGAGCCATCCCTGCCTTCACCCTGGGAGCCTGTGACAGACCCTGGGCACAACTGCAGTTGAGAAAACCTTCCATCAGTAGGGAGGTCAGTAAATCAAGCCATGTCCCCTACACCCCAGCAGCTCTAGGGGCATCTGCTTGGGCCACTAATGTTGTCAAGCATCGCTGCCAGTGCCCGGCCTCCCTCCAGAGCCACCTTTCCCCTGAGGATCCGGATGTGCTGCCCCATTGATACCATCAGGAACCGGCAGTATTAGGGAGGGAAACCTGCTCCTCTAACCCCCCAAATGATCACAGAGTCCACGTCAGAGCCAGGGGTGAGTCGGCTCAGCTCACCTGCTGTTCTAGGCTCCTGTGGGCACCCCCCCTCAATTAATGTCAGGACTTCCGCTGGTGACGATGTATCACATGTTAAGTATTCTTTGTGTTCCCATCTTTTAATTCACACAACAACCCAAGGAGGTGGGGAGCAAAGGAGGGAGCATGTTCTCCAGGGGAGGGGAAAACTAGAGACAGGGCAGTGCTGGGGGTATTTCTGGCAGGGAAATCCAAGGCCAGAGGAGTAGACAAGGCCTGTGAGGGCTCGTGCAGATTCGGCTTGGGAAGCCTCAGTGTCTGGTGTTGCCACTCTCCTGGAACCCATGTGTGGACTTCAAGCTCATTTCCTCAACACCCCTTTGGTCCCCCTTTCTAAGGGGGAGCTCCTGGGGCTGGAGTACGGCTAGGCAGCTATTTCCTGGTGTTGAAGCCAGGCCTGTTAGTACCTCTAGAGGGGCAAGACGTCTTCCCCAAGGTGAAGTCTACCAGGGCAAACCCATGGCCAGGGAGGGAAGGGGCGTGGTGATCTCTCCTGCCCTCCCCAGGAAGCATTCGATTACGCATAGGCAGAGCTTACGGTTTTCCGCCAGGAATGGAGGCGAGGCTCGAGGGCAGGCCCGTGGCCCGCATCGGAGGGTGAGGGTCAAAGCCAACCTGCAAATCAAGACAAGGCCAGCCCTTACTCAGGAATGCCACTGCCCCCTCCACCCCAGCCTCCTCCTCCTCCTCCAACACGTGCTCGGTCCTGGCCCCCACAGCTACACCTCCTCAGAGCCCAGGAGACAGCAGAGCAGGGCTCACTGCTTCAGAGCCAACAGGGGCCCAGGAGGGCCAAGTGCCTTGTCCAGGATGGCAGCAGTGCTGGGGTGATAGTTCAGACCGCCCCCAACTCTGAACCAGCACTCTCCATCCCCAGCCCTGTTCTCCCCAATCTGCCAGGCAGAGCTGACCCTGCCTGACTTCCTTCCCTCTCCACGTGTCCCTGCAGGCCTGTCATATGGCAACAAAGCCATCCCACGTAACAGGAGGGAAAGACAGCAACTGTCTCCTGAAAAAGGACCCTTCTCTCTCTGCCAGCCCAAATCCTCACTGTTCATCCATAACGGTAAATAATTATTGTTATAACAACCAGCCCACTGACCAAACACCTGTTCAGCAGGGGTCACAACTCATCTGGGATTCCTATCCCCAAGAGAGCAGGAATCAGCCCCGCTGCCCAGACTGGGCGGGCTGCTGGGGGTGGAACGGAGGGCTGCCTGACCCCAAGTGCGTGTCCTTTCAGCTAAATCTCACGTGTTCTTAATAAACACTTTCCCCACAAGGCGGCTGTCTGGGCAGAGACCCCGAGGGCCCCTCTGATGTGGAGGGAGTGCCACCCTAATGCCCACTAGCTCCCCACTCACTGCCCAGTCCCCAGAAAAAGGAGCCAAAAGGTCTACGTACAGCTCCAAAGCTCACCATTGGCGATCGGCCGTAGGCGGCGGCGGCGGCGGCAGCGGCGGCACTCATCTGGGGAGGGATGTTGTGGAGGCCGGCGTAGGCGCCAGGGCTGGTGAGGGAGCCGTTCATCTCGTGGTGGCTCATCATGGCAAAGGGCGTTGCGTAGGAGCTGGTGATGGAGATGGGCGTGCGCAGGGCGGAGGCTGTGGGGAGGCAGCTGTCAGTGGGGAGTGGGCCTGCCCTGCCCTCTGTGACAGAGCCGCGGTCCCCTCCCCACTGGCCACAGCACTCCGTGCAGCTTTCCAGAGCTGCCTGCTCCAGGAAGCCCTCTCAGGTTGAACCCACCCAACTGGGATCCCCGACTTCAGAGCCTAAGAAGATTAGAGCTGGGAGATGTGTCCACTGCTTTTTCTGGCAGGATGTGGAAGCCGAGAGAAGGGCTCTGCTTGTTTAGAACTACAACAAGGCCAAGGACAGAACCTGGTGCCCATGCCCCTTCCATCTGTCTGTCCCAGCGGTGGTCCCTGGAAGCAGCTTCAAAGCATCATCTCTTCCTCTCACCTGGCTGTGAGCCCCCAAGAGCAGGTCCTGGGGGAGTCCCGACTCAAGACGCACTCCCTGGGGTCCTAAGCCCACCTGTGTGGCTCCAGCCCTGGCCCAGGCAGACCCCTGCCTTCCCCCCAAGCAATCCAGCCCTATCATGCCTACCCATTATACCTATCGGGTCCATGCCCTGAGGTTTGCCCGGCATTGACCGGAGACCTGGGGTTGTGCTGGTGCCTGGAGTCGGGGCATCATTCCTTGGAGTTGGTGTGTTGGACTTGAGCCCAGGGGTGGAGGATTTGTCGTTCTGAAAAGGGAAGATGCAGAGACCAAGGGGCCATGGAGATTCTCTCCTGCCAAGAGTTGGGCACTCAGAGCTGGCCATGATGCCAGGTGCCCAAAGCCACATGAAGCCAGCCAGCCCGTTAGGAACCTTCTACCCACCAGCTTCTCAGTCACTCCCTGTGATCACCCCCAACTGACCAATGCAGGAGCCAAGGCTCCAAAATGTTAATTAACAAGTGCAGGGCCCAAGTAGTGAGCGGTAAAGCTGGGATTTGAAGCAGGCTAAACCCCAACTCCAGGATCTCTCTACACCACCCCTCCGTCTTCTGATAAGCATCACTCCACCTCTGGTCTTGCACAAAGTTCCCTTCCACCCCACCCTGCCTCCCCAGCCCCTTCCGCAACTAACAAGGTCTTGAGGCACTCTTCTGGGAAGGAAAGGAAAATTCTCTCTGTCCTGGCCTCTGCCACTCCAGGGACAGACCCCACATACATGACCAAGGTCTTTGGTCTTGGAGGAAGGCGTGCTGCTGGATGAGGCCACTGAGGCAGGGCTGGTAGGGGCATCCTTTTTCAGGCCACGGGCCTTGTCCAGCCCGTTTTCAGGAGGGGAGTGTGCTGGGCTGACCCGGGGCGTCGCTGGGTCCTGAAACGCAAGCGATGCAGAGATGCATTGAAAGCACCAACTAGAACCTTCCCCACTCTGAGGACAGGAAGATGAAGGGTACATGGGTAGGGAAAAGGGGCTTGGCTGAAAGACTGGGAGCCCCCATGTGGAGTCAATTGATTCTAAGGCTCTAGTTTGACTCGTCACTCTACAAACGGGGAGACTGGGGCTGGGGTGGGGGTGGGGGGCGAGTGACCTGCCCAAGATCAAACACAAGCTCAGGACTCAAATCCAGGGAGCTGGTCTCTTGGCCTAGGGGAGATTCTCTCCAGCTCCTCTGATCCTTCTAAGGCTGATCTCCTGGGGACTCACAGCCCTTACCCCAAGATCTCAGGAGGGAGAGAGAAAGTAGCTGACTTGGAGGACCCAGGGGAACAGAGCTGACCCCACCTTGGGATGTTTGGGGTCTCCCTCTTGAGATGCATCCTAGCAAATCCTCGGTGCCCAAGGATGCCCAGCTATCATGTAGCAAAGCCCTGCCCTGCTCCTCCTGATGCCCCCAGATCAGAGTCCAGGTCACCCAGCTCAGGCTGCCACTAATGCACAGATGCAGCCGCAACACAGCAGCTCTCACCCAGGGGAGGAGTTCCTAAACCATCCCAAACCAAGAGCCTCTCTGCAACATGGGCCTCCCTTACCTCATTGGAAACATCCACCACCAGATCGTCACTCTTATCCCCGTCACTGTCCTGCAACCAAGAGAAGCCAACCGGCTGATAAGAGGCCGTGCTCTCTCCCCACCCCACACTAAGCCTGAGCCATCCGCTCCTGCCACCGGCCAGTGAGCAATAAAGGCAGGACGTGAACTGTGAACCCCAGCCAAACGCCAAAGTCCATGTTCTTTCTAGTCCACCCCTCTGCCCTCCAATGAGCTCACAGCCGGCGTCCTCCAGGGGGTGTGCCTCCTCACCCACCTCCCCAGCTCCCACCTCCACCTGGCAGCCTTGCTGGGCCCTGCTCCATTATAACGTTTCTAGGCAACCCCACCCCCACCCTCTCACCCTGTCTGCCCTTTTACTTGTCTCTGAAGTCAGAAACTTCTCTCCAGCTCACTTTACATTTGCCGGCCTTTATGAGTGAGCATGGTAGTCATCCAGCCCTCTCCGCCACTCTGTGAGGTGGGTGATTGGTCTCGTCTCACAGAAATGCAGCTGAGACCTCATGTGGGCAACGTGCCCAAAGCCACAGAGCAGCCAGATACCTGAATGGGGCCTGGCGCAAGCCCGGAGTGCATGGCTGCTGCTTCCCCCCAGTACCACACAGTCCCTCTCTCGGCCCCAGCTCTCACACACCACAGCCTGGCACAACGCAGACTCAGCGACCGTGCTCCCACTGAGATCTCATGTACCAGGGGGCATCACTATATACATGAAAAGGCAATGAAAAGCCACAGCGGTGAGGCCTGAGTGTCTGAATACATGGGGCAGACTGTCAGGGCCAAAAAGGCAAAGCATAGCAAAGAGTGCCAGAGATGCCCCCCTCAGCAGACTGGGATTCAAGGAGGGAGCCCACAGCTCTGCCCACACCCGGTGGAGGCAGGGACAACTTCCCCTCCCACTTCAATCCCCAACTCCCCCATACCCCCCCAGGCTGTGGTTTACCTGCTCTCAGTGGTATGTGGCTCCTCCAGGACCCTGCCCTGCCCTTCTTGGTGGGGATGCTTCTCTCACCCCCACTGTTTGTCTCTGACTCACTTCCCAACCCCAAGAGCATTGAGGCATAGATCAGATGCCCCTGTCTGACCCAATGCACCCTCAGACGTACGTATCGGCTCAGGCTGTCCTTATCCTCTGCTTTCCGCTTCTTGGCTTCCATGCTATAGTCTGTGGAGCTCCGGTGCTTCTCGCTGGCCCGGAGGCTTTCCGAGGGGGACACTGAGTTATTCTGGAAGCAAGTAGGGGATTTGGGGTCAGTCATCTTTGTCTGAGTATAACATTTCATACACAAAGATGCAGCTAAGGCAGGGAACACATGAGGTCAGAAGGTCAGACGGGTCCTGCAGATCTTGGCTGGGATGGAGCCTTGCCAGGGAAGCATCCTCCACTCCCCAGACCAGGGCCCCTAGGAGATGCCCGCAGAGCACCCCTAGTTCTCTTCTGCAGCAATACCACTATTAATAAAAAATTAATCTTGCCATGAGTTGGTTGCCTCGTGGCCTACGAGACTGTACTTGCCAGGGCAGGTTCCCAACACCAGCAGTGCCCACCACATGTATTTTCTCAAAGAAAGGATAAATGGAATTTGTACTGAGTCTTGCAAGATGGATCTGAGCCGACCAGCTGGGGCCATGAGCAATACTTCATCTGCTGCACCCAAGATGCACTGGGAGACTGATGAGGAGGGAGCACCAGGCTGCCAGCAGGCCTTCCTGAGCATGCATCACATTTTGTGGGTTCACCCTGTTCCCCGTGCGGCCTACACCAACTTGAGAGAAACACAAGGATTATAAGTAAACAGAATGTGATGCCACAAAGAGTCTCCCTCTGAATATCGGGGAAAGGCCTATGAGCAGGTGGAATTCACCCCTTGATAAGTGACCTGAGAGGTTGGGAAATGGGCCTCAGGTCCCCCAGAGGGAGGCAACACAAAGGAAACCCAAGTTTTTCAGGCCTGGAAGAGCCTAATGAGATCCCGCTCCAATGATAAAGCAAATGAGGACATTATGGCTTGAATTGAAGAGGCCTGGGAAGAGGGGCAGACAGCCAAGGCAAGAGAAACATGCACAGACGGGTCAAAGGACAGAGCTGTCTGAAAAAGGGAGAGCCACTGGCCAGGCGACGGCCTCAGCTGTGGTGGTGCCGGTGGCCAGGACGGCACCCGTTACGTGGCTGGCGGGCAGGGAGGGGGCTCCTGCAGGGGCACCTGGCAGCCACCTAACATCAGAACCTCTAGGGTGCTACTGAAGTCTGCCCCTTTGTGAGAGCCCAAACCTCACCTTTGCACACCCACTAACTCATCCACCATTATTTGCTGGATGCCAGGGTGAGGCAGGGCAGACACAGTCCCTGCCCTCCAGGAGCTTTTGGTCCAGCTTTAGGGAAGGGAAAGGCCTGTGTACCAACGATCCCCATGCACCGTGGGAAGCAGCAGGACGAGGGTAAACAGACACAAAGGGACATCTGTGCAGAAGGGAGGGCACCAAAGGCAAAGGTGGATGAGCCTAATCCATGGCTTTCCCTTTACCCCAACGCCAATGCTGGCTCAGAGGTAAAAGGCAAAAGTTACGGGGAGCGAGCAGGGCTGGACAGCCAGTGGGTGGGATTTCCAGGGAACGGTGCGGGAACCAGCCCTGGAGCTTCATTTCCTTTCCTAAGCCAGTCTCTGGGCTGCCCTTCCCTGCCAAGTTTCTGCCTGGAGCAAATTAAAATGGCAGAGTTATCAGCCTTGAAGAAAAAAATGGAGGTTATAATGGAACTGCAGCTCAGCGTTCCCCACCGCCGTGCGAGAACGGTGGTGATGCGCACCCAGCCGCAATTCAATTAGCTGCTGCGAGCGCCGGCAGAAAAAATCACCGTCATTTCATTTCCTTTCCTTCGACGGTGGCGGCCACCCCGTGCTAAGCAGAAATGCTTCCAGCCCCTCGCGCTGCCCCTCTCGGGCGGGGAGGAGAGGGTGGCATGCGGCTGGCTGCTCGGGTTTCTCCTTGCGACCCAGTACACGGCTCAGGAAAACAGCGAGCTCTTTCTTCTCCTGCAATCAGGCTGAAAACCCTCGCCGCTACTGGAGAGTCATGTCAGGCATTTAGCGGCATCGATCCAGCCCGCCTCTGGCTGGCAGGCGGCCAAAAAACTAAGTATTTCTTTACTGCTTCGGCTAGGCAAGGAAATATGAATGAAGCCACCTCTAATTGGACTCCAGTCTAACCCCTCTGGGACAGCTTCCAGCCCCTCCAGCCGTCCCTCTCCCACTCTCACACAGCCCTGTCCTTCCAGCCACAGGACTCAGCTGTTGACAACCTGGTTTCCAAAGGGCTGATGACTTCTGTCTGTGCCCCTCTGGATGCCACTGCCACACGCACACGGCCCCAGGCCTGGCCTCCAGGGGCCCAGCCCACCCTTCCTGCCTCCTGCGCCTCAGGAGGGACTCCTGATTCTTTCCCCTTCGCTCCTCCAGGGGCCCTGCTCTATCAGTCTGCCACGAGTGGATGTCAGGGAGTGTTGCAGCATGAAGAGCTCAGCTCTTGGGGCTTGCCGTGGGTTTCTTTTAGGAGGAAGCGTTCATAGATTGCGGCATGAAGCCAAAAGCCAACAGAAATGATGATAAAGGGAGGCTGTTAAGCTTCAACCACCCCTTTCACTTTGCAGTACGTCACCGTTAGCCAGGTTCTCTCCGGGGGTTGTACCCTGTTCTAAGAGGATCTTACTAACAAAGCTGGGAGGTTGGCCGGACAGGAACCTTCCCTGGGTTATGGATAAAGAAACTGAGGCTCAGAGAGGCCAAACAAGCTACCCGATGTTCCACCAAACCTTGAGCATCTAATCCAGTGCTCTTTCTACCTGAACAAACCAAAATGCCATCATATGAGAGTCAAACCTAAAGCATTCAAAATGGATTTTCAGCTTCAATTATTCCTTTCTTATGAATGTAGCCATTCCTGGGCCCAAACGTGAACCTGGATTTCTGAGCATGTAGGCTCAGAAATCAAGAGGAGATGTGAGAAAAGCTAACGGGGGTTTAAAAAGTAAGTGTGGGTGGAAGCCAGGAAGGGCAGGCAGGCTGGGGTGGAGGAGGATGCCCAAGGAAGCAGTTTCAATGGTTAGTTAACTGCCTGACCTTCCAAGTCCTACTTAACACGAGGTAATAACCAAGGCCATCCTAACAGATTAGACAGCCCGTGATACAAGGATGGCCATAAGGAATAAAATAGCTTTGCTAATCACTGGAGGATTTTTTTTTATCCAGACTCCACTGCGCTTATTCAGGAGGCTTATTCACTTGAAACAGAACCTCTGAACTTCAGTGTGATCAGAAAGATTTACAACAAATCTCAGAGCTGGCAGACACGCAGGCGGCCTGGCTTTAATGCTTGCTTGCTAGCACTTTCTTAAACAGAGTTAAAGCCCAAAGCAGGGGGGATTTCAGACATTGGGAAGAACTGAGGAGGATACCTGGGGGAGGCAGGGTACAACCCCAACCCAGGACATACAACACCTGGGTCCTAAGCCCTGGGTTTACAAACTGCCTGGGAGGGCCCAGGGCTGGCCACTGGTCTCTAGTTAATCACCTACAGTAAAAAAAGGAGTTAGCGCTCATTTAGCCCAAGCTCTTCATTTAACAAATGATAGACCCAATGCCTGGAGAGATGAAGGGCTCTCCCTAACCCAAGGTCATTCTCAACAGTGCCAGCCACCCCTATTTCATGACAATACACATCAGGATTAAAACAGTGTCACCAGCACATCAGCACTGAAGCCAGGTCTCCCAGGTCGAGGCACAAATTAAACACACAGCACCCCTTTCTGGGGGCTTCAACCCACAGAGCAGAACCCACATTTGCATTTCTGGGACCCAGACCAGGAGCCCACAAGGTCCCTCTGCCTCCCAGCACCCAAACACGTCACACAGGAGATCAGAGTTCCAGCACTTACCGCGCTTGATTCTCTCTCTTTGAGGAAGGAAGGCCAAGTCAGGAAGAGGGTCAGGCCCCCAAAGCAAAAAAGACAAAAAAGGAAAGGAAAGAGGTAAGTCTCAGTCCAGCTGGACTTTGCATTTTTCTCATTCACTGGTTTTAAAACTGGCCGCAGGCCGCACCCTCTGGGCACTGTGGCTCAGTCCAAGCCAGAAGTCAAGTTTCCCAGCTTGGAAATCAACCACCCCGATGCCAGTGTTTCCCCTGCCCTGCCAGGTCTGGGCATTGGGGAAGTGGGGGGTGGAGAGGGACAGGGGACGCCTGGGGCCTAGCTCTCCCTGACATGCCAAGAAGGGCACCAAAATTCCTGTTTAGCCGACTCAGGTTCTTAAAGCCCCGAGTTTAGGAAAGATCATGCCATGCAGAACACCTGTAGGATCTGGGAGAGCTAAGAAAATTACGGTTTTTTAAAAAAGGAATTTTGGAGTGTTGTTTTTGTATAGTTTTGTTTTAAACTTAACACTGTTCTCTGCTTTACCAAGAAGCCCCTGGAAGCTGAAGCACTAGCTCCATGGTTGTCTCCTGCATCTGCCACAAAGACCATCCTGCTATAGGGACAAAAGTCTTATGCTCCCATTCCCATGATTTCTACTGCCCGTGGCCCCGGCCAGGCCACAGGCATGGATGCTGCACAGGCCGTGTGACCTGGTGACGAGCTCTCCGATGGGAAAGTGTGCAAGGTGACACCTTTTAAAAAGGGGTGTGCCAAGGAACCAGGCTCTTTCCTTCCTTGATCCAGCTAACCCCTCCCATTCCCTCTCAGTACCAACTTCCAGGGTCCCTGTGATGAGGGCCATAGTGAATGGGGTGGGGTTGTGTGCGTGTGCAAGTTCTGACTCCAGCATTCCCAGTCATCTCCCTGCTGAACTGTGCTCCACTCTCTCCACTTAAAGGCAGTCAACTAACAAAACTTTATTTGAGCACCAACTATGTACCTTTTCCAAAAAGTCCTGTGCTGGTGAAAAACACGTGCTAAGGGCAATGTCCAGAGAAGAAATGATCTTGGGGAGGACAAAGCATTCCCTAGGAACAGGCCACACATGGGCAGCAACCAAAGTCCCACTTTAGGACCCCAACTCTTAAACTCTGGTGGGAATTTGAAAAAGATCCTCAATTTGGCCAGGCATCCTGAAGGACTGGGGCTGGGCCTTGAATGATGCACAGGGATGGAGCTGAAAGAGGGAAGGGTACCCCTCCAGGAGGAAAGGACATGTGTCCTTCCAGCCAGAGAATAAGGGTACACATCAGGGACTGGGGGTGGGTGCAGGCTTCTACATGCCAAGGGTCCACAGCTCCACACCCTTGGCTAACTGCTGGTCCTAGGGTGACAACATCTGCTGTGCCCACTTACCCCTGGCCAAGGCCCCACACCCAGCTTCCCCCAACCCCCCTCCCTGCTCCCAGCCCCGGGCCGCACCTCTGTGGTCAAGCTCATGGTGATTCTTCTCGTCCTTCACGGTCAGGTGGGCCTGGCTGCCCAGGGCGCCAAGCGCCAGCAGCCCCGAGCTGCTCCCAGTCACTGGGGGTATCCCTGGAGGCTGGAGGCCTGATGGGTGGGGCGGCAACTGGACCGGGGGCCCGTGTGTGGCATGGGAGAGATGCTGTGCCTGGAGCTGCTGTTGCTGCAATGAAGCGGGTGGTGAGCACAGCTGAGCGGGAGAGGGGAGGGAGGCCCGCAGGCTACCTGGGAGCGGGGGTTGCCACCCCCTCGCTCCTTCATGGGGCACTGGGGGAAAAACACCCCCAGAACCTTTGCTCCAGCTCAGACCACATACTCATCTCACAGAAGGAACAGTCTTGTTAATGCACCACAATTTAGATTTAAGGTTTATGTCTACAAACACTCCATCCCCTAGTTTCTGGACAGGATTTCTCAATGTATGTTTCCAAGACCAAGATAAATAATGCATGCATTTAGAAACCACACAGTCATCAAGGGTTCCCTCCTAGTCCAGGGGAATCCATGGTTAAGCTCCCAGCAGTCACCGGGTTTGCTCATGTTCACACACCTTTGGTGTCAACAGCCAGCGTCTCCCACCCTGAGGCCCTATCCGGGGGAAGACCCCCCAGTTCTGGGAAACTCCATGCCTGGCTTTCAGAGCTGGCATAGGCCGTAGCAGAGAAGCCTTGAGGGCAAGAAGAGGTGGGGCCAGTGGAATGAGAGCTAATATTATCAGACATGACAATGGAGAATGGACTGATGGAAAGAGTGGAGGCCTGGGACTACAGAGCAGAGCTCAAATCCCAGCTCTGGCACTTACTAGCTGTGTGACCGTGGGCAGTTTCCTTCAAGTTCCTCCCATTTCCTTATCTGTGAAAGGGGGGAAGCAGCACTACCTCAGAGGATTATTGTCAGGTAATGGAGGGAACAACACCTGGCACAGATGACTGCTTACTGAGGGATCAGGACTGTAGCAAAGATCTACTCATGTCTTACAACAGATCCTCACGGATTGAAAAACTTTACTTGCTTTAGCTCAGTACCATCATCAGTAGTGACAATGACAATCCTCCTGTCCCCTCCTCACCTCCAGTCAAGGACTCACTGCCCTGAATCCAGAGGGCCCAGAGGCCCCAGAAACCCCTACCCAATACTAACATCAGGGGCTTCTTTCCCTCTCCCCTTCCCACACACAAGTAACTGGCCTGGGCGGCCTTGGCTCTCTCCTCGGCAGTCAGGACAGAGTGCCCTCTGTCACTGCTAAGACTGTGCCAAGACCCATGGGCATTGCGGGGCAGACAACCCAGCAACCAAATATTTCTTAGGATAGAAATATTTCTTAGAGGCCTTAGCTATGCTAGTATCCGCCTATACACACATCTTTCTTCTTCATTAACACAAGGGAACCAACTGAATGCCTAAGAGAATGCAAGAATGCTTGGGCACTTTCCAAATATTATCTTTAACTCTTCCAACCTCCTGGTAAGGGTGGGATTGTGCCCATTTTATAGACGCCTAAAAGCCAGAGTGGGCAGCCAGTAGCTGGCCAAGGCCTACCACTAGTGAGTGAGATTAGAACTCTAATCTGTCAACCACCCAACCTCAAACAAAGAATGTTCCAAAGGAGCAAGAGCTGTGGGGAATGGAGGGGGATATCTGACAAACTTCAAGAGTTCTCTCCTGGCTAAGGCGACTCGCCTGTCAATGGGAAATGGGCTTCCGGCAACTGCTGACAGACCTCAGAACACAGTGAAGGCCCATAGTTCTGGTTGGAAGTGAGGCTCCAAGAGCCAGTAAGTGTTTGAGGCCCCGCTCTCCCCCAGCTAACGTGCAGACTGCCAACCTAGCCCCTTCCCCGGGTGCCACAGCTGTCATCGCACTCACTGCAGAGCTCTGCTTCTCAGCAATGTGTGAGAGGCTGGCACCCCCTCCCCAGGACCTCACTCAAGACCATCAGCGGCGACCCTGAGACATCTGTCGCCGGATGGTGGGCACTGGTCCCAGCTTCAGATCTGACTTCAGGTCTTCCCCAAGATACCATAGCAGAAACAAAGCTAAGGGGACCCTGCAGTCAGCATTGCAGTGTCCGATGCAGAAAACGAACCCCTCCCAGCCAAGGGATGCAGGCTCCTCCCAGGTGGGAGCTTACAACTGAGGTTCCCCATCTTTTATTTAAAAAGAAAATGTAGTTTTTTTACATCTTATTACAAATCAATACATGGAAAAAAGTAATTTTTTACATCTTATTACAAAAGTAATACACGCTCATTGTAAAAAAAAAAAAAAGCATAGATTATGAAGTTAAAAAAAATCACCCTTCAGTCCTCCTTAGGGGAAGCCACTGTTAAATCTGTCTTGATTTTCCTTTATGGGAATCCATATTTATAAATGAATGTCTTTTCTACATGAATGGGCTGTTACACAAGTTGATTTTAATTTAACAGTGTTCTGAATCAGCAGAGTGGCTCCTCTTTTTCATGGCTGTGTAGTATTCCCTGCAGTGGCAGGACCATAATAGTTCTATGTAGACACCCAGTTTTAAAATGACCCTCCAGCAGGACACTTTGGATTTAGACCAGATGTTGTTGGTCCTTTAATTCTGCCAGTAGTGGCTACTTAGTAAAATCTCAGAAAGCAAGGATTGAGGTATTTTATTCACTTTTTAAAGTGTGTAGCCAGTAAGGTATCTTGAAGAAGAAAGGAGATGTACGAGGAGGGAGAAGAAGGTTTCAAAGTTGCCAAAGAAGTGGCTTGCACCGATCCCTTTGTAACCTGGATCAGTACAAGGCTAACTCCCTCTATGGACAATTTTGTTTCTACAGAAAAAACTGACTAAAGATTTGTACTTGTGGAAAGACACTGAATAGTTCCAAACACCGTGATCCTTACCTTAGTGGGTAAGGTCTCCTCTCCCACCCAACCTTCCGGACTGAACACCATGCCCAGTTCAAATACCACCCACTCTGGGAAGCCCTCCCCACCTTCCTGGTTGGATTGGCCACCCCCTTCTAAGACCTCTAACAGCGCAGACGCCGGAAACAGAGAGCCAAGGGTGGACTTCCAGCTCTATCCCCTCTCAGCTATGAGACTAAAAATGTCACCCGATCCATCTCTCTCTGGGCCTGTTTCTACATCTGCAAAATGGGAATCAGAACCGAGCCCATCTCTTGGGGTTGTGTGAGGATCACAATGCATTACTACATGTTAAGGCAAAGTAAGTGCTCAGTTAACATCAGCAAATACTGACTGGATTGTAAATCTAATCTTCATTTTTCTCATAGTTAAGTGATGCTGTGCAACTTGTATGTCACACCCTGGAAACCACTGAGCTCCAGAAAGACACAGACCTTGACTCATCCATCCCAGCATTTGGCTCAGTACACTTCTGCCGCGTGAATAACAACGTTGCAAAAGGTATATGTGGAGAGGAAGGGAAATGAGTCAGCGGGGTGGCTTTGTCCAAAGGCAACTGTCTGACTCCCAGATCTGTGCCTCTTCTCTAAGGTCCTGGAATCAGAGGTGGTTTTGACCTATTAGATACATCTAGAACAGTCAGTTGGGTAAGGAGCACCGACAGGATGTCCTGCTTCTCCGAGACACAAACCAGTGAACCAGTGTCAAACCTGTGATGCGGCAGTGGCTGTTTGAAAAGCAATGGCTTTCAAAGCTGTTGAGCTTCCAAGACAGGATGGCTTTTCTGCCTTAGCATGACAAGTAGGAGTATATTCTTTGCAACAGAGGAAAGGAATCTTCCATGCAAATATGAGAAGTTTCTGATCTTCAAGTTCAAGAGTCAGAAATTCCCAACAAGGTTCCCTTTTGGTCCTCTGGAGGCACAGTCAAGACTGGCTCAACAGGCTCTAAGAAGCAGGTACACAAGAGCAAGACTCCAAGGCTCCTCTTCAGGGCGAGAGCAGATCCAGGGCTTGTTGAGCAGAGGGTCTGCTAACAGTCTTGGTTGCAATAGAGAGTGAAACAAAAGTTTTCTCCCTGGAGGGGCAGGGGGAGCCAGCTAGCTGCGTTGCCAGCCCCAGGCCCTCGGCTGGCAGGCAGGCAGGCAGGCAGGCAGAGACACGGCCACCTCAGGCTGCGTTTCCACTCTCTGGGAAGTTGAGCTCCTTTCTCTTCATCCCTCTGAATAGCCGTCATGGCCTTCAACATGTCCCCTGGCTTCAGAGGACGATGTGCTGAGTGACATCTGATTGGGAGGGTGACAGTGTTTTCAAGTGGGGAGCCTTTCAGGTGGTGGAGAAATGCAATCAATTCCACAGTCTGAGGAGCCCCCAGCCCCCCCACCTACCCTTTCCCACGCTCACGGCTCTGTAACCACTTAGTTTCTACTATTCCTTCTAATACCAGGAAATCAACAATTGCCCCTCCTAATTCCAACCCCAAAAGAGGGGCTAGGAGTGTGGAACCAAGCCCACCCATGAGTGCTCACTTCTCCCTCCTCTAACATTCCATGCCAGGACACAATGTGTCTGAGGAAGGTGTCCTGCACCCTGTCCTCCACGCAAGGGCCAAGCTCTTATGGCCTGAGCTCAGATATCTCCTCTTTCAGAAGAGGCCACCAGGGAAGATCTGGCTTGCAGAGTCTGTGTAGCTGGGTTATACACATCACACTTTATGCCTCTGTTAGTGGATTTAATGCTTCACTTCTTAGGCTCACCACTTAGTGACGTTATCTAAGCATTTCCAGAGTCAAGACCCACCAAGGGCTTCTACCAGGAAGCAAGAAGCAAAGACAAGGCCCTAACTGCATGAACTTAACACTTCCTACCCTTCAAGGAAAGGGAGAGCAGTCCCAAGCCTATGCTTGCTCTTTTCTATTTCCACACAACTCCAGAATGAACTGAGCTTTCCTGCTCACCAATAGCTTTTAATGCTCACAACAACTCTTCTTTTCCCCATTTCTGGAATGGGGAACAGGCACGGAGAGGTTAAATGACTCTGCTAAGCCTGGAGCAGCCAGAAGCAGGACTCAAGCCACAGCTGCCTAGCTGAAGGAAACTGTGACGGATCCTAACCTCACTCTCTTTGCCATCCTTTTCCCACATGTGAAATTCAATCAACTGATGGCTCTAGCATATCAGCATCCTGGAGTGAATGCAAGCAGCTTAGGAAGGGTTTTGTAGATTGTGACAAGCTGCTGAAGCCCCTCCTCCCATCTCTGTTAAAAACAAAACAAAAAACCAAATCAAATCATTATCTTGTGACTACCTCTTCCACTAATAATTCCCTAGAGAATGCAGCACATTGGCAGTGGGCAAGTGAGACAAGAGCCCACTCCCCATTCCCCCGCTCCCATTCAAAGACCTTGGAGCAGCACAGAGCAATGTAGAAGGGGTTCTGCAAACGGCTGGTACATCAGCCAACAGGGTCCTCAATCCGCCAGGGAAGGACAGAAATTCTCCAAGTTGGTGACCAACAGCCAACGATTTTCCCTTCACGTGCTTGGGAATCTTATTGCTCTAAGAATCCTCCTATAACTTGGATCCAAGAAGGAAGGGCACGCAGCCTACAGTAATGGGTCCTGCCAGGCCCCAGCTAGAAGAGTAAATCTTCCAGCCTCTCCTCCCCAGGTGGATACTCGAGTTCCCTGCAGACCAGCAGGGAAGTGGGGGCTTGGCCAGCAAGGCTGGGCTCCCTCCACCTGCCCCTGCTTCCTCTCCTCACTCACCAACCTGACCTTGGGAGCTGGCCTTTCTCACCAGGAAGGGAGACCCTAGAAATACTCTCATCCAAGTGACAAATTTTCCGCTAACTATGGCCAGCCCGGCCGGCTATAACTAAACCATCCCTCTTTGAGCTGAGCTCAGATGCAGCCTCAGAATCCTTCAAAACTCCACACCGCAGACAGCCGCCATCAGCTGACTGGAGCAGGTGTGCACTGTGAAACCTGCCTAGCCCTTCCCTGTCTTTTCACAAATGGGAAAATTGAGACCCAGAGGAAAGAAGTGATGTGCCCAAAGCCCTCCTATCTCCCAAACCAGGGTGCCAGGCTGCTCCTCCTTTCAGGAGGGCAAATCCAGCCACACCACAGGGAAAGCCACTAGTTGCTGCTAAGAGTCGCCCACTACCCCCACCCCACAGCCTTTCCTTGCCCTTTGCAGCTGGGGCCAAGACTCCTGCCCTTTGCCTTCAGCCCCTGCCCCGCCATCCTCCTTTCCCCAGCAGGCTCCCTCTCCCCTGTCCTCGAGAAGGAGATAAAGGACGCCCTGGCTAGATTAGCTGGCCTCCTTCGCTGGAGTGCAGTCAAGCAGGGCTCCCCAGTGTGAGCATGCCCCGGCTGTCCGTAATTCCTGCCTTGTGAGGCTCTGTCAGGCGCGGCGATTAGATGGCTGCCTGCTTAATGACAGGGCAATGGCTGCATTCACTCAGAGCCTGGGAACCAATTACCTTGAAAATGGGGGTCACAGGCCCCACTGTTGGCTTTAATTGAATTCCAATATCTGCCTCAAGCTGCCTTGACCTAACTTGTAGCTTCCTAAATACTATTTAAAGGAAGTGGAGCTAATCCAAGTAGCGCTTCTTCCCCAATTTTATTCTTTCCTTAAAATGTAAAAAAAAAAAAAACTATTTTCAAAAGAGGATTCTAACTCCAAAGAGGGAAGTAGAGGGGGAGAAGGGATTTGAAGCTGCTGCAGGGATGGGAGGGCTTGGCCTGGAAGCCTCAAGGAGACTCCTGGGAAGGGGCTGGACACAAGAAGCTAAAGAGGAGCAATCCCAGAGAACAGAGCCCACCCTGCACCTCCTTCCAGCACTGTAGGCGGAACCGCTGCACAATGTCTGGTCACTGAGATGGAGGCCACAAGCCACACACTCCGACTCGCCTGAGTGGGGAGGGGCCCTGGGCTGGGACTCAGCCCTCATCTTCTGACCCAGCTTTGCAACTGTTCATAAATCACTTGCCCTCTCTGGCCCCCTTTGTAAAAATGAGGGCATTGGGCAGTGGCACCGGTTCTCCACTGGGGACATCTGGAGACATTCTTGGTTGTCTCAGCCAGGGATGGGGGCAGTGTTACCTCTGAAGATCCTTCAAACACTAAAATATAATGATTCCCCATCCTGGATGTGCTGTGTTCCAGCTCAATGGCTTGGAAGTCTGAACGCTTCCTCCTTGCGTTCCTGTTTCCAGACTCCTCTCTGCCCATCCCCAGGGGGTGGGGGTCTGCTCGTCACAGGCCCCAGCAACGTGACATGGACTCCCCAAGCATCATCTGCTGCTCTGACCCAGTGCCCCAGCGTTCCCCATAGAGCCAGGAAGGCCAGAGCAAGGAGCTGGTCCAACCCCTCCTTTCTCAGATAAAGAAACCGAGGCCCGAGGAAGAGGGGCCTGCCTGAGGTCACACAGAGACAAACGTGACTCAAACACAGATCTCCAGGTTTCTGCCCTGGACTGAAAAGCCAGGAATCATTCATGCCACCAAGCAGAAGAAACTCTGTGGCCTTCAGTTCCCCCTTAACATAACAACCTCACATAAGAACGGAGACGAGCAAGGCTCCCAGAATGCTAGGGCTGAAGGGACCCCAGTCAACCAGTCCACTGCTTCCCAAGCCTGACTACACTTCAGAATGATCTGGAAAATTTCAGGACATAGATTCCCAGCCCCACCCAGAGACCTATGGAAAAGAACTTGTGGGTGAGAACCCTGGGCTCTCTCTTGTTCAGAAGCTCCCTGGGGGGCTCTAACCCAGCTGCTCCATGGACTGGGAAGCAGAGATCTCTCCCACCTTCTTTCACTTTACAGACAGAAGACACCTTGCTCAAAGTCACAGTGAAAATATAATTGTTTCCCCAACGGGTATGTATCTTAAGTATCCTAAGTCTCACAACCAAAGCAGCAAACAGGAGAAAGATGCCGTCTGAATCCAAGACATCTAACGATGCAGGCCAGGCAGGGGCACCAAAAGGGAGGGAGAGCTTGGCTTCCCCTTTTCACTGAGGGGTCAGATCAGAAGTGGGCCTTACAACAAAGCACTCTCAGGTATTTTTTCCTATTCCAGGTGAGATGGGCTCTCCAGCAGGTCAGAAATGCAAAGGGCACGTGATTAACACTGAGCCAGGCTGCGAAGGGCACGGGCAGCAGGGCCTCCATCCAAGTTCCACAGCACACTTCACATCCACAGTTCAGCAGAGACGGTCCTGATCCCAGGTGGCCAAAGAAGGGCGGAGCTTTGCCGGAGGAGGCAGCAGGACGGCCAGGCCTGGGGGAGGCTGAGGAGGTGGCCAGGCCCTCGGGTCAGTCAACCCAGCTGTGGAGGTGATCCCAGACTCCAGACCCCCAGTGATGGGGTCGCCAAAGGCCAGGGAAGGAGGGGGCTGATACGTTCAGGGGCAGGAGCAGATTTGAGCAACTCTCTAATTTGGGGACTGGGAAGCAATTGGGGAACCCATGGGGATAGAGACCCCAGCTGGTCCAAGCCCATGAGGTACTTGTGGGAGCCGAAGCTCTGGAGCCACCATTCTTTGAGGCCAGCTAAGGTCAGTGTCGGTCTCTGGTTATGGTAAATGAGCAGTAAAAGGGCTATACACACGGTGAGAGGCAGGTTGGGGAGTCCACGTACCCCGATGATGGCGTTCAGCTCCGTCATGGTCACCTGCTTGGCGCGTTCCACCGCCTGCGCCACCTGCTGCTGGTGCTGGAGGGAACAGGGGGGCATTAGCGGAGGCCACCCTGCCCGGCCGGAAGGAGGCGGGGGCTCCAGAGCACGGGGAGGGCCAGAGCCCCCCAGGAGAGGACAGAAAGGGCCCCTACACAGGACGCATGGCCCTCTAGGACACAGGGTGTGGGTGATGGGGGTTCTGCATTTTCTTCTTTAAACTTTTTCCAATGAGCATGTTTTACTTTTGTAATCAAGTTTCTTATAATATTTTTAAGTTCTATACAATATTTTTAAGTTCTAACACATAGATGAGCTTGAAAAGATGGCATTAGTCAACCACCTCCCGCAACCACACACATAAAAAAAAGAAAAAACTTCCTCCTGTGAATGTGAGTATGAGCTGGATATGAGAAGATACAAATGAATGATAATTCATTTCCTAAATATGTTTACAGCACTACAATCATGCAGGAGAGTGTCCTGTTCTTAGGAGACATAGCCAGGGTAGTTAGTAATGAATTTTCAGGATGTCTACAACTTACATTCAAAGAGTTCAGGGGACAAAAATCTATGTGTGTATATATCCCTAATATCTATATATAAGTTGAGAGGAAGAAAACAAAGAAAAGAAAGAAAAAGTGGCAAAATGATTTTTGTTTTTTTAAATCCTTCTATAGAGAGAACGAAAGTGCAAAAGTTTAGCACATTCCCTGCATCTTGAGGTGGAACCTGCCTGCCCACAGCCCTCCCCGCAAGGGGCCACAAGCCCCAGGACATTACCATATCCCACTCTTATGCTAATTCAACCAGTTCATTGGTGACTCCTCAGTCTCAGAGGCCCAGGACAGGAAAGAGCTGACGTGGTCCCAGCCACCGAGGCGCTCTAGAGGGAGGGAGAGCCCATGCTCTGACGCCCAGGCTAGACAGAGCTCAGTCTGGGTGGGAACAGGGCCCCACTAAGGTCTGCCCTGCACCGAGGAGCCTCTCTGGGGATGCTTCCCTTGAATTGCCCACTAGCCCAGCTGCTACGTCATGCGAAGGTCCCTTGGAAGGTGAATTTAGGTGATGTGAGGATGTCTGTGGCTGGGGTCCCCTCTGGGCATTGGTTTGCCCCCAGGGCATGTCCCTGCACTGAGTGGCCAGCCTTCCAGGCTTGTAGACGTTTCCAGGTGTGGGGATTTGGGCCACAGGGAAGCAGAGACTGGGAATGCTGGTTTAGCTGGGAGGTGGGGTATGGAGGTTACCCACTGCCCAACACTGGCCCAGCCACTGGCCAGGACCCTCCTCTCCAGTCTCAGGGGGTAGGCTGCAGAGAACCCTTTCTAACAGAAGAACTGTGGTCCCTTCGATACCACCCCCCTGCCACAGAACCAACTGCAGAGGGCTCTGTAAATCCCCAGCTGTCAACTTCAGTCAGTTCTGTTGTCAAAGTTTGAATGGACGGGACAGACCGGGCTCATGACAAGACCCAGCCCACCGCTGGGCTGATCTGGAAAGCAAAGGAGATAAGAAAAGAAAGTCTTACCTCTTGTGACAGGAAAGGCATGATCTGTGCTAAAATTGTGTTCAGTCTCTTCGCAATCTCTGTCTGCAAAGGAAAAGAGACTGCATCATGCTCAAGAAAAGAAATCAAGTTACTAAAATGTCCCTAGCAAGTGGAAGTGCAAACTTCCCCCAAAACCACAGACCGTAATGACTGGCTCCATCCCTTCTGCCCTCAGTCAGCCTCTTGTCAGGAAGCCCTCCCTAAATCCAAGGAACAAGGAAACCTCTCCTGACTCCCCTGAAACCAGCCTGCCTATATTCTGGGTAGCTCCAATTTCATATCAGAGGTGGTCTACATGTTTGGTTCAAGAATACAGTTTTCATGCTCTGGATGGAAACTCTAAAAACAGAGTAAAGCAAAACAACCCCCACACCCCAGCAAAACCCATTACAAGGCAAGAACTGCAGTGTGGTAAAGCAGCTTCCTGCCTCATGGGGCCCAGTGCAACGGCGAGACAGACTCTAGGCTCTCAGGCAGATCGGGAGGTAACGGAGGGCTGCTCTTGGTGGCATGAGCCAAAGGGTTCCCAGGGCCAACCTCATGTGCAGTGACACGAGACTTAATGGGTCCCCCCACCCCGTTCTGCTGCTGCTTCCCCATCCCACACCATCTCTCCAGCCTGAAATCCCACCATTTGTTAGGGCAAAGTGTTCCCTTCTCTAAGAAACTTCTGGAGAAGTTATGTTATTAGATCCCTAACCACTCAGGTAGACTATTTTAGAAAGGCAGATCAAGTCTCTCTCCCCACCCCTAACACCACGGGAAATACCATCAACTGTTTCCAGCAGTGTCCTTGGTGAACCCCAGGCTGGTCCCCAGAGCTCAGATCAAGAACAAGTGCTCAGTGGCTACCTGAGTCCAGACAGGGAGCCTGGAACCACTGACACCACCTCTCAGAACTACTTCTCACAACTCATTCTGGATCCTGAGCTGCCAGGACTGGGGTCCCAGAGCTCATTTCAGATCTTTCATTAGCACATAGCAACCTTCTAGAGACAAAACCATGACAACCACCTTTAAGTATTTGTGGTTATCTGCATGTCAGATGTGACTGGATAAGAATTCCCTGCGCCCAGAAAATTTAAAAAACAAACAAACAAAACTCCAAAAAACACAAAAAGCTATGCTGCCTGAGCTGCTGTCCACTAGGGAACGTGCCTGGCTTCTGCAGCCCTCGGTCCTGGGGCTGCCGGCTCCAGTGGGCTGGGCTCTCTGTCATGCAGAGCCTACCCATGACATCAGGATCCCGGGATCCCTGCTGTTGGGTCTCTGCCTGGAATATCCAGGATCCTCAGGAACAGACTCAGGGTTTTCCAGCAGGCCCCACTGGTGGCATTTGGGTAGAATAATTGTGTAAAGGTCCATCCCTCAGGTCCCAAGACAATGATCACTGTGTGACAATGAAGACCCCCACTTCCAGACCTCCTGAGGAAAGGGGAGCATCACCCCCACTGACACCCATCGAAACTCACAGCCACGTTTGTGGTGGACTCGGGAAAGGATACTACTGCACATCAGGGTTAAAGCCTCAGTGCGACTGACATTTTGGGCCAGATAATTCCTCATGGGGAAGCTGTACTGTGCATTGTAGATTTTTAGGGGTATCTTTGGCTTCTACCCACCAGAAGCGTCTCCTATCAGGGCAACCAAAAATGTCTCCAGATATTGCTAAATGTCCCATGGGCACAAAATCTGCCCCCTCCCCACCTGTCTGAGCAACACTGCCATTTATCATGGATTCAGAACTAACCTCACTCTTGCTTTTTTCTTCTTTTTCCTTCACCAAGATTCCCCTTAACTTTTAAACCATTAAGCAGCCTCAAATATTTTTGGAAGGAGGTAAGCAATATATGCATTAATACATTAATTGATAGAAATAACTGTCATTCATAATATAAGGAGCTTGGGAAGATAATTATGTAATCGCTGTATAAATTATTAACCTAGGGTTAAGTGGTAAGAGTTCCATTCTAAAAAAAGAGTCCTTCTCACTTGTGTTTACTTTTTCCTCTACCAAATCGGCTGATGGTGGAGAAAGGGAACGGAATATAAAAAAGAGTGAGGATTGCACATAACAATTCAGCTGGAAACTGTCAGCTAGTCTGGATCTCAAGTCCAAATCGACAAGTAGCAAAACCTTCACCTGCTTGGCAAATGTTTACTGGACATTTGTTATGTGCCAAGCATTAAGAATAAAAAGAAGCAAAATGAAGCCGCTTTGTTGCTAGGAAGCTCACTGGTCCATCCCTCTCCTCTCACACGGCTAGTACAGCAGTGCCCATCACCACATGGCAGGGGCTCGAGAAATGTTTAGCCAAAAGAATAATATCAC
The DNA here is from genome assembly GCA_004027775.1 of Bradypus variegatus. NCBI lineage: Eukaryota > Metazoa > Chordata > Mammalia > Pilosa > Bradypodidae > Bradypus > Bradypus variegatus. Next base: position 37,884 of record PVKY010000695.1, read on the forward strand.
AGGGCTCCCCATGCATTTGTTTTTTAGGACGTTCTATTACAGAGCGTCCCCCTGGCAGCCCATTTGGGCCTGCCCCAGTGTGGACAGCAGCTGTGGGAGGCACTGTGGAGGATGGGGTGTTGACATGCAATTGGGGGTTGGGGGGCAGGAGCAGCCAGGCCCTCACCAACGGGTGTGACAGACCACAGCACGGTCCCCGGTGGGTCTCTGGCCGCTGCCCCTCGCTGCAACCAGGCAGGCAGGGGGAGCCTCTGAACCTTCCCAGTTGCTTCAGTCTACTCAACAACTACAGCTCTCAGAACTTCTCCCAGGTGGATAAAAGGGTTCCTGGCTGTTGCCTACTTCCTCTGGCAAGCAGGTCAAGGGTCCAATTGAAAGTGGCTGACCTTCCTCTTCCCCATACCCTTTAGCAAACAGAACTGTGGGAGGCCATGGCCACAGGCTTCCCGCAGGCGGCATCTTTCTGCAGGAGCTGGCCTGGGGCCCAGCATGCTCTGGTTCTGAGAAGGGTCCTGCTGGGACTTCACGGCACCCTGCCCAGTTCAAGGCTTGGCATGCAGGCCACAGGGCGGTCACAGACAGCTTGCTCAGAGCACGCTCCCTCTCGGTTTCACCTTCCACCACACAAAAGTAGTTCCTGACTCCCTTACTTGCACCCCACCATGACAAACCAGCCAACAGCCAAGGGCAGTCAGAACAATTCCAAACAGATATGTAACCCTCCTGAGGCCTGGAATATCAGCATTCAGGCTCCCCTGGGGCCCATACTCAGCAGGATGGGCCTTCAAAGCACTCGACAGGATTGTACAGGATTGTACAACAAAGGGGGTGGTTTTACACTTGGAGAACTTTTATAATAAACCAGGGCTTCCCTGGCCTTGGGTCCTAAGGATTGGCTTGGGAGTTGGGGGAGTTGCAATTTTGCCATCACCTGCTGCTGAGCTTGGAATTCTCCTCTTGGCCTTCCCAAAAAGGAGTAGCAGGGATTGAGCCTTACCCATGTTCTACATACTCCACCCAACCCTGAGAATGGGCATGGTACGCCGGTGAGCCAAAGAATGAATGGGAAAACTCTTCACTAAACAATTTTTTTTAATGTTTATTATTATATTTTGGGGGCACTGTTTAGGGAAAGAGAAGCTCCTGAAAATGTAAAGTTGGCCAGACTGAACCACTCTTAATGACAATAAGAATGGCTAACACCCACCTACCCAGCAGCCACAAGCATTTTGCACATGTGAACTCACAGTAGTCCTCTAAGGCAGGCATGTAATAAAATTCACATTTTTTTCAGATGGAGAAACTGATGCTCAGCAATTAAGCAATCCACTAATGGAGTCTTACCTTTTCCGACCAAAAAGCCAAATTTTGAGAGCTTAGAGAAATATTTTTGAAACTACTAGTGTCAGGGTTAATAATCGACAGTGTTTCCAATTAGAACAGCTGTTAAAACAGCCTGTGATCCAACTCAAACAGGCTCTAAACATCAGTTCCAAAAAAAGGGAGAAAAACTAAAAACCAAGATGCATGACTTCAACAATCAGGACAGGTCACAACTCCCGAGTCAGGACTAGAGCCTATGTTGGAACATGCCTTTTGGCGAGTCAGCACACTCTCTCCTCAAGTAAGGCAGCTGTGTTTCTTGAGCTCAACCTCCATCCTTCCCTCCATCTTGGTCCTGCAAAGTTGCCACCTTTCAGCAAGACTTCACAAGAGAACCTGAGGGGAGGTGGACGCGGGCAGACGGCAGACAGCCTCCTTTGGGAGAGCACTTTGGTAAAAGGTGTTTGGGGACGCTGGGGCCACCTTTGAAAACTTCTTTTCAAGTGTGGTTCAAAGGAGGCGGCTTTGCCAGTGGGAAAAACATGTTCCTCAGAAGGAACTAAGCTACTAGATACAGACAGGAGGACAAATTCAGGGAAAGGGGCACAGAGATTCAGAATCTGTGCTACCAACTGGGCTCTGGGAGCAACATCTGCCCTGCATCTCTGTCAAGATTGTTAGGCAAATAAATGACAGGAAACAAGATAGTGGGGGGCAAGAGTAATTTCCTAAAGAGCAATCTGTTCAATGCGCTTTAGTAGCTCCTATCTGCATGATTCTTATAGTAGGACATCTAAGCATCTTGCTGTAAAATGAGGTACTTGAACATTCCAAAAGCAGATTTCTCTAAAAACAGGCTAGCATTCTTATTTGCCACTACTTCAGAACATCCTTTGCCTCTGGGCCACGACAATGAATCAGGGACATGAAACCTGTTCTTGGTCTTCCCCCTGGCAAACTCTCATTCTTGGGTCTTCAGCACCCTGCCAGTCCTTTGCTTTTTTTTTTTTTTTTTTATTTAGCCAACTGTTCACCACTTCCACGTGATGGTCTCCAGCTACTTAGCTTTAACTGCCCAGTCATCTGTACCTGTGGGCTCAGAGAATGCACGCTTCACTTTTAACTTTAGCTGAATAAAACCAAGAAGAGGGAGAAACTAGCCACTTGAAAGAGCAGGCTACACTCTGAAGCCATGCTTCTACTCCCAGCTCTGCCACCACCTAGCTGTGTGGCTTTGGGCAAATCACTTTCCTCCTCTGAACTTCAATTTTCTTGCCTGCAAATCAAAGGGGCCATCCTGTTAACTTTTTAAGATCTAGGAGTCATAATTTAAAGTTTTAGAATGCTAGGCATTCCTGAATTGTTCTGTGATGTATCGTTTCTTCCTAAAGTTCAGTAAAACATCACATCACACGAACTTCAAGGACAAGTACAAGTAAGCCAAGCCACCTCAAGACATGGCTGAACACAGATTATGCTGGGCAGAGGGATAGGCTGGGGCTCGTTGCCAAGACCAGTCTCCACAGTGTGAATCATTTGTTCATCTGCAGAAGTGCACACAACTATCTGTCACAGCCTCCAGGCAAGGGCAGCGATAGCAGCTCTGAGTGTGTCAAGCATCTCCTGTCTCGATTTGACTCACAAGCAAAGATGAGTAGGTGGGCCTGAAACAGCTAAGCAGGGATTCTTCGAGACATTTCTTTTAGGGGAAGTAATTGCAATTCCATGTCTGTTAGACAGGCGAGGGGCTGTCCAACGCTGCTAGGATGCTGGTTACACTTCCAAAGCAAGGATTTCTTCCTTGGAGAATCAGAGCAGTGTCGTGGAAGGAGCACCGTCCGGGGACTCATTTGTGGATAAGTGCAAGAAAAATGAGATGAGGAAAAGACACCTGCCTATTCTGATACATGAGTTACATTCCAGAGCCATGTGGAAATGATGGGTTTTCATCCCAGCTCTGTGTGAAGCATGCTCCGTGACCTTTGGAAAGACAAATTCTGGTTTCTGGGCTTTGGGTTACTCTTCCAGAAATGAGTGTTGGGGGTGGGGTCTTGGTCAGCCCTGGGGTTCTTCAATTTTAATAAGGTTTTACTTGGTTCTTTGACTCCTGGGGTATTCAAAGTGAGTTTGCATCATCTTGAATTAAAATCACAAGGGCACAGAGAAGGATTGGTGCTGAAGAGGCCAAGGCTCCAGCCCCAGTGTTCCCAGCAGCCTCCCAGCAGCCAGGCGCCACAGTAGCCCAGAAATCAAGGACTGGAAGATTCGGGACAACGTGTCCTGGGCATTTTAACTTAAAATATCCCAATGCATTTCTTAGGCAATTCTAAATTGACAGGCCCTCAATTATTTGACTACAAAATGGCATTCTTTGCAGGCACTTTCTCCTCAGGCCAAGCTTGGAAAGCACTGAAATAAAGCAAGTGGGTGCTTTATTGACAGAGGAAGGGAAATCTGGAGACCCCCTGACAAAAGCTGGGGTGGGGTTCCCAGGCCCCACTCCATCCCCTTGGCGGGCTCTGGGGGAAAGCAGCGCCATAGGAAAGAAGGGGGTGAATAAATGACCCACTTAGCAGCCACGGGAGATAATGACCCCTGCTACTCTCGGGGCTGGTGCAGGTTTACATCACAGATTACTCAATGATAGGTGAGCCGCCTTAAAGGCCCTTTTAGCACTGACATATTGATCAAATTATATATAACTACAATGCCATTAAATATTTATGCCTTCCAAGGAAGCCTCCTGAATTCTTTATGCTGGAGGGACTTGGGGCAAGAAAGGCCCAGCCCTCAGTGTGACCATGAGAATCCATCTCTGGGGAGGGAGTGGGGCGCTGGCCTGCCCGGCCTGGGACGGACACTGTGTCCTGGCCCCTGTGCCCTTCCAATGAGCATAAGG
>PVKY010000696.1:0-42078 GCA_004027775.1 Bradypus variegatus
CATCTATTTTCCTGTTTTTTCTTGAAGTTACGTATTAGCCAAGTACTGCAATTCCTTTGATGTGTAAACAAGGCTTTATTACCATACTTGGACTGTGCAGGAGCTGAGCCTGTTTGTTGGCCTAGAGGCAGAGACGGGTGAGAGCAGATCTTAATTTTATTCTTTTTAAAAATTGAAGTGTAATTAGTTCTTTCTCTGGTATTTATTGGGCAGGTCACTTTCTCTCCAAGCCTCGGGGTTTTTTGTTTGTTTCTTGTCTCTAAATGGGAACAAGAATACTCATCCTAAAGCAAAGTAAGGCGAGAATGCGTTGGCACAGGGGCACTCCGAGCAAGTTTGCACATATTCTACAGCCTGGGTAACAGGTGTTCACGTTCACGTCCCACCCACCGCCTCCGCCCGCCCCCGGCAGGGACTCCTCTTGACTCTTCTCTGCCTCCCAGTGCCACCCGGCACAAAGTAGTCGCCCAATAAATATCTGATTAAAGAATGGATGCATGGGCGGCACCCAGTAGGCACTTGATAAATGCGGGAACAGACGGATGAAAGAACGGATTGTGAGCCACCACCTACCCAGGAAGCCCCGCGGCTTCCCACCAACCAACCACCTCCCCAACGCCCCGCTAGCCTCCGAAACTACCGCTCTGGAACGCGGCGTAGCTGTCGGGCCGCGCCGGACCAATCAGAGCCCGCCCTCCGGGGTCCCGCCCTGTTCCAAAAACAGACCGTGGGGCTCCAGCGTCGGAAGTTGACCAATCGGCTGTCGAGCTCAGATGTTTGCCCCGCCCCCAAGTTGAAACTGCCGCCTCGGAACACAGAGTAATACTCTTCGGAGCGTCCGGCCCCGCCCCCGCATCTGGCCAATCAGAGCCGGCGACGCCAGGCCCCGCCCACGGAGCGCGGAGCCGGGTAGGCTGCGGCTGGCGGCGCGCTTTCTGCTTCCGGGCGGTGAGTGCGGCAGCAGCGGGGCCGAGAGTGGGGGGCCCGGCGGTGGGCCCCGCGTGCGGCCGCGCGGAGGGTTTCCGGCCGCGATGGGAAAGAAAAGGGAGGGCTCTCTGTCCCGGGGTCCTGCTTCTGCGTCCCCGGGCACTGTCTTTACTTTTCCTGCCGCGTTTCCCTGTGAACCTCCCCTTCCGTTGCATCTGTGCAGGGTTTGGTTTTCCTGTGCGCGGCTGGAGCCGGGAGGCGGGCAGTGCCGGCTTTTCGCTTTAACGCCGGGCGACAACGGAGGCCCTCGGCCTACAGGGGTATGGCCCAGAGTCGCTCGGTCGTTAAGGGTGGGGGTCTGGACTCCCCGTCTGCGAGTCAGGCTGCCCGTCCCCTTGTTCGCACCTCCACCGTCCTCCCCGTCGCTGCGGGGCCCATTTGGGGAAGGGGTCGTTGCCAGTGTAGTCTGAGAGCAGGACGTTTGACCCTCTCCAGCACGGGCGTGGGATTGTGCGTTTTGGGGGTAACGGTTTCTAAATGTAGGAGTTTGGGCTTGGGTTTCCGAGAGAGGTGGGGGGCCCCTTCCCCCAGCCTGCAGAAATCCTTTCCACAGAGATGCGTGTCTCTGAGCCTGGAGCCCTGGGCGGCCAAGGGCTGGGAGGAGGAGGAAGAGGCTCCCCAGGCCCCTCCCCACGCTGCCCGGGAAAGGCTGGAGGGCCCCTGGATCCTGGAGCCAGAATTGGGTTCACATCCTGACTTTGCTACTTACTAGCTGAGTGACTTGGGGCAAATCGCTTAATCTCTCTGAACCTTGGTTTCTTCATCTGTAAAAAGTAAGGAAAAAAGGAAAGGAGAGCAGGAAGGAGGGAAGAGTCCCCGAGAAGCCTGATTTCTGCTGGATTAAGACATTATAATGCTTTACATTTGCAGACTTGAACTAATTGCTTTCTATAAATTAAGCTGCTGTAGTTCTATAGTTAGGATTGTTTGGGGGGGGTTGTTTGCTTTCTTTTAGTAGGTAAGGAAATGCACTTGTTCAGTTTTCTCAAATAACAGACATTTATTGAAGGTGTCAGGCACCATACTAAGAGTTAACATGTATTACCTTATTTAATCTTTGTAATAACCTTATGAGGTAGAGGCATATCATCTCTGTTTGGCCAATCAGCAAATGGAGGCACAAAAAGACAACATAACTTGTCTGAGGCTACCCAGATAGGGAATAGCAGAGAAGAGATTTGAACCCAGGCCTCTGGCTCCAAAGGGCACCCTCCTCACCCCTGTGCCATGCTGTCTTGGCTTCAGGTAGAAGAAGTCCTAAGGGCATCCTGGGGCCAGCACCAACTCCTGTACGAATCCAGACAATAACGTCAAAGATGGTGGAGGCCGAAGAGCTGGTGCAGCTGCGGCAGCTCAACCTGGAGCTCCTGAGGCAGCTGTGGGCTGGGCAGGACGCCATGCGGCGGGCTGTGGCCAAGGCAGCCCTGGAGGTGGGAGCCGCTGGGGACGGGTAGGGGGCTTCTTACCTGCAGACTGGAATCCAGGCCTCTGTGTCACCTTGTCCAGGGAGGGGAGGGCTGGCTGGCCTGGACACTGCCAAGGCTGAAGCAGGGGTGAGGACCTCCGCCTTCGCGGACTCAGCAAGGCCATCTGGGTAGGTGACGTGGCCCCTTTCCTCCAGTCGAGCCTGGACTGCAGCAGCTGCAACACAGAGACCCTGGTGTCCCAAGAGGCTCCCTCCACGGCCCCAGGAGCCTCCAGCCCACAGTGCGAGTGCCACGTGCAGGTCCCACCGGATGTCCACCAAGAGGACGCCTGTGAGGGGGCCTGGCCAGGCAGGACCAGCTCCGGAATGGTCTCTCTCACACCCACTGAGTGCCAGTCCCAGGAGTCCCTGGTCCCACCAAGGCCCCACTCGGCCCCTGTTGCCTCGGACTTGAATGACCCAGAGCTTCCAACAGGGCCGGACAGACTGGGGCCCCAGGAGGCCCAGGCCCAGAGGTCCATCCCGGAGCCTCGACAAAGCAAGCTATCCAAGGTAAGTGGGGTGACAGGACATCCTCTGATGGGAGCTTCCTTGAGCCTCAGTTTCCCCACCTGACAAGACATCCTCTGATGGGAGCTTCCTTGAGCCTCAGTTTTCCCACCCGACAACTGTGCTCACGGGCAGCCTTCCTCGCAGGGTGGGAGGCTTCTGGGAGATACCAGGGGTCATGTCCAGCTCAGCTTAGGTGCTTGATAAGTGGTGACAAGGTGCTTGATAAGCGCCTTGGGGGGAAGGTGATGAGCTGTCTTTTATAGATGGGAAGGCCGAGGCTCAGAGCCCAGACTTGTTCAAGGCCCACATCGAGGGGGGTCAGACTCTGTCAGCCCATGTCAGTGTAGCTCCTCTCCTTCCCCTGAGATGGGGCCTCTGGGATGGACCTCCTGGCCTAGCCCTTGCCCCTCTTTGCCTCCCTCCTCAGCCCAGAGTGACCTTCAGCAAGGAGTCTACAGAGTCCAAGAGCAGCTGGTGCCTGGGCTCCGACTGGACTGCAGGTGAGGGCCGCCCCAGGCACTCCTGGGAGTGGGGGGCCCTGGCTTGGTGTCGCTCTGCCTGGGGCCCCACGTGCTGCTGCTGTTTTGGCATCGGGTCTGTTCTCTGAACCCCTGGCACAGTGGCAGACACAGAGGTGGTGTTACCAAATGTTTGCTGAATGAATGAGTCAGAGCCGCCACATTTTGAGCGCTTATTATGGGCTCCCTGAGCAACCTCGGTGTTCTGGCTTCTCTCCCTCTGGCGTCTTTTGCTTCCGTTATTATCCAGTTTAAGCACAGCAGCTGTAGCACAATTTAGCACATGTACGTGGAATCATGCCACGCCCCTTTCAGACTCCCCTGGGCCTTTATCCAGCACTTAGCCTAAAATCCAAAATCCTCATCCAGACGTATGTGCGTGATCTAGCCCCTGCCTGCCCTGTGATGTGGCCTTCCACTCCTTGCCTCTGGGCTCCTAGCTGATCCTTGAAGCTGCAGAGCTCGTGGCCACCTTGGGGACTCTGTGCTTTGCTGATCGCTCTGCGTGGGACGCGCTTCCCCAGGTTCCCACTGGGTTCCTTTCTCCCATTCAGAGCTCAGCTCGGGTGACAGGCCTTCCGTGAACTTGACATAGGGCCACTGTCCCCCATGTCAGTGCCAGTTATCTAGTCTGATGTTCTTCAGATCATCCTCAAGAATTGCCTTATTTGCTTGCTTCTTGTCTGACTCCTCCAATAGAATATAAACTCCATTAGCGTGTGGGCCTGCTTGTCTTTCCATTGCCGCGGTCCCCGAGCCTGACTCTGTAATGGTGCCTGGGACATAGTAGGCCTTCGATAAACACCTATTGGGTGAACGAGGAAACGGCTCTAAGAGGTTGGTGCCATTTTGTTCCTCGTTCTGCAAAGGGGGAAACTGAGGCACAGAGCGGTTGTGTTGTTGCCTAAAAGAAGGTGAGCCAGGTGCTCTGCAGGGTTCCTGGAACCCTGTGGTAGAGACAGGCCCTGCCCTCGAGGGCCTCCTCACAGCCTTGCTTCCTGTTTCTGTGAAAACAGAGGCATCTACCCCCTGCCTGCCCTGCGTTCCCGAGTTCTGCCCTCCTCCCTTTCCCAAAGTGAAGTGTCTGAGCTCTCCTCCGAGGCCTGTCCCTGTGCTTGTGCCATGGTCCCATCCGCTCCTGGCCCCTGAAAGGTTTGACTCTCTTCCCCTTTCCCCAGGGCATTCCGTCAGCATATGAATGTGCTGGAATATTGATGGGACCTGATTTTATCCAGTCCTTAGTCTGTTCAGGGCATGTTGGAAGAGATTTCTTTTTCATTCCCATCAACTCATTTGCTCTTCCCAGTAACTCTGCTGGGAAGACATAGTCATCCCCATCAACAGACAGGAAGCCTGAGGCTGAGAGACTGAGAAACTTAACCAGAGTCACATCTAGGAAGGGGGTAAAGCTGCAGCCTGTTGTTGCCCATTGTGATGGGCAGTTCCTCTCTCTCCCCTCTGTATTCTAGTTACTGCCCATTTCCTCTGATTTGCTTCATAACAGAACTCCTCTAAAGGGCTGCCTGGATGCCTATCTCCAGTTGTTCTCCCCCATGTTTCTTAAAGCCAGCCTTGGCCCCGACATGACCCTGGCCCAGGCCATCAGTGACCTTCCCAGGCTCAGTGCACAGCTGCACCTCACCTGGCTTGAGACATGTCGGGTACAGGGGCCGCTCCCCCTTCCCTGAAACTCTTCCCTCGACTTCCAGGGCTGGACAGGTCCCCGGTTCTCCCCCTTCTTGCTGGATGTTCCTTCCAGTCTCCTCTGCTCCATCCGCTTCCTTGGCCTGACCTCCCGCCAGAAGGGCCCAGGTCCGTCTCTGACTCTTCTCCATCTCCCCTCCCTCCGGGACCCACCCCCCCGGGCCGAGGCTGCTGACACTTTCCTTCCCTGTCCCACTTCTCGGAATGCCAGACTCGGCATGCCCGGCTTCCTCCTCTGATTACCTGTTAGGTGTCTCTTGTTAATCTCAGGTCCAAAATCATGGTCCTGATTTCCAGGCATCTGCTGCTCCCACAGTCTCTCCTGTCTGTGAATGGCACCTCCACATGCCGTTTAGATCCAGCCATAACCTTGGCACTGACCTTGGCTCCTCTGCTTTTTACATATTCATTTAGTGCGTTAACAAATCCCCTCAGTACCGCCTTTAGAATGTTTCTAGAATCAGATGAGCTGTCTCCACCAGGTGCCGTCACTGGCCTCCTAGCTAGTGTCCTTGCTCCCGCCTCTGACCAGCAGCCGGGGAGGAATCCTGTGAGATACATGCCCGTCTGGTCACGTGACCCCTCAGCCCCAAACCCTCCGCGGTCTCCCTGGCCTCCTCCGCCATTCACCCCTCACTCCCCTCCAGCCACTTGTGCCTCCTTGCTGTTCTTCAAATGTGCCAAGCACTGCCTGCCCCGGGGCCTTTGCACCCGCTTTTCTGAGCATCTGCTGTGTCCTTCCCGGGATGTCTACATGCCCCCCCATCAGGTCTCTGCTCGGGTATCACCATCCCTGACACCCCGTCCCACCACTCCCTGCTCTCTTATCCTGCCCTCTTTTACTCCCCAACAGGTATCACCATCTGCTACTGTAACATAGATTTCTTTGCTGACTTGCTCGTCTTTCTCCAGCATGTTAGAATGTCAGCTTTTGAGGGCTGGGGCCTTGTCTGTCTGGCTCGCTGCTGTTTCCCCAGCACATAAAGCAGCATGTGGCACGTAGAAGGGGCTCTGGAATTATTTTTTGAACGGACGACTGAGTATGAATCAGGGTAGACGGATACGGAAACACCACCGGCCGTCACAGTGAGCGGAGCGTGCTCTCCAGGTCTCTACGAGGCATGGTGGGGGCCCAGAGCCTGGATCAGTGGCCATGCAGCAGCCCCCAGTGCCCCCTGCCCATCAGCAACCTGGTGCTGTGCCCCTTGCAGGGTCCCTGGACTGTAGCTCTCACCTCAGCAGCAAGCCCGAGGACTTCTTCTCCAAGCTGCGGGAGTTTCGGGAAGCCAACAGGGACGAGTGTATCTCCAGAGACCCTGAGTGAGCAAGCGTGGGCGAGGGGTGGGCGAGGGCGGCTTGGGGCCTCCGTCGCCCCGGCCTGCTCACCCTGTCACCCTCCCAGACCACAGCGCGCCGATGTGCAGAGGAGCTGGGGCGTAGAGGAAGATCACGAATGTGAGTGTGACTGGCCCCAAGCTCCCCACATTCCCATCTTCTCCAAAGCAGCCCCAGTTGAGGGTCTGGGAGGCTGCCTGGGTATTGGGGGTTTGGAGAGGGAGGCCTGGGGTCTGGACAGGGTGGGAAGCCAGTCCTGGAGTGGGGAGGGGGGCAGCTGAGGCCTGACCTGGTGGGGGTGAGGGTCTGCCCTGTGTGACCCACGCCAGCCCCTCCCCAGCAGCCTGCAGCACTGGCTGAGGCCCTGAGTCCCCTGGAGGGGGTTTCTTCCCACCCCTTTGGGGCTGGACCCCAGGCCCTGAGAGGGAAGGGGTTGGGTGACAGGGGCCGGGACTTAACTTACCCAGCTGTCTGTCTGTTGCTAGTGTGCCCCTCTCATTTCTCCCTGCCACTCCCTCCCCCAACTCCCTACCCACTGTGCGGGTAGGTGACAGCTCAGTCACAGGAGCACCTGAGTCTGTGCTCTGGGTTTGCATGTGCAGCGCTGATAATGGGCGTGTGTGTGCAGACGTGTGTGGAAGGCTGTGCTCTTATGCTCCTGTGAATGCACATGCATGTGCTTGCAACAAATTGTGTGTGTGTGTGTCATGAACGTGACTAAGGACATGCTTCATGATTGTGCGTGACATTTGTTCATGTGACGATGCTGAGTGTGCCTGGGGTTTGTGTGAGTGTGTTTGCATGTGTGTATCAGTGTGTTCACCTGGTAGGCTGTGTGTGTGTGCACGTGCCCTGTGTGTACACATGTACAGGCCTGTGGGTGTGGCCGTGGGGTGTGGGGGGGCCGCAGGGTCCCGGGGCGCTGGGTCCTGGGTCAGGGTGCTGCTTCTCCCGGGCCTCACAGGTGTGTACTGTTACCGCGTCAACCGGCGCCTGTTTCTGGTGCCCGCAGACCCCGGTGCTCCCTGCCGCCTGTGCAGGACACCACGGGACCAGCAGGACCCCAATGCCCTGGCGGGGCCAATACAGGTCAGGTGAGTGGCCAGAGCAGGTGAGGCACTGGGCAGGGCTGGGGACAGGGGACAGGGGGCAGCCACAGGTGGGACAAAGCCTGAGCCACAAGAGCCTTTGCTGCCCCCACCCCGGTGTCCTGCCGGTTTCGAGGAAGGGGAAGATGGGGTCTGGAGCCGGGGCCCCTCAGCCTCTGGAGGTGCCTGCTTCATAGCCCCCCGGCCCCCTGCCCAGGGTGACCCTCCCGCTGTCAGTTCTGGAGCCCCCGCACCGCTACCACATCCACCGGCGGAAGAGCTTTGACGCCTCAGACACGCTGGCCCTGCCCCGGGTGAGCATCCGTGGGCAGTGGGCTTGGGGGGCTGACCTGGGTCCCCAGCTGGATCCTGACGCCCAGACAGAGGCCAAGGACTGTCCCCAGGCCACAGTGTGGGCCTGGGCTCAGGGAGGGCGGCACCGGGTCTCCAGGGTTCCAGGCTGCATCTCTTCCATTGCTCGCTTTTTGTGCTTATTCCTGGGGAGGGGCACCCACCCGTGGCATCTAGGAGAAGCAGGTGCCCACACGTTGACATCACACCAAGGGCCCCGTCTCTTGCGTCCTGCTGTCAGCCCTGCTTTGCAGAAGGCGGAGGTGGGGAGGGACTTGTCGAGTCAGCTGGGTGGGAGGTGGGAGAGCTGGGATTTGGACTCATCTCTATGCTGTGAAGCTCCTCCCCTGTACACTGTCTTTCCTGTGTCTTCTGAGGACGGGGATTCAGGGGGCCAAGGCAGGGGGGGGATGCAGAGGAGGGTCAGTTTGCTCATCTGTAAAATGAGTATACCGGATCGTACGACTTTGGGTTGTTGGGGTGGTGGGGTGTTGAGATGCTTGGGCAGGGTCCACCCCAAAGGGGGGTGCCGCTCAGTTAATGCCCCCCCACCTCAGGTCTCGGCCCCCCACCCCCGGGATGGGTGGGCCTGCAGGGTGGGGAAAGGGGCGGCCTGCTGGGACCTACCCGGTAGATCCAAGGCTCCTGGCCTGGGGGATGCTGCAGTCTGAGAGGGCTGCGAGTCAGAGGGAGGAGGCAGTGTCTGCTCAGGGGGATCCCCTGAGTGTCCTGGGGGATGCTCCTGGTCCAGAGGGAGAGGCACAGCCCCTCCCTGGAGGCACCCACTTGGAGGGAAATGGGCAGCCCTACCCCAGGTGTCGTTAACCCCTTGCTCCCCACAGCACTGCCTGCTGGGCTGGGACATCATCCCTCCCAAGGTGGAAAAGTGCTCGGCCCCCAGGAGCCTGGACCTCTGGTCCTCTGTCACCTCCAAGGCCCAGCACCGGAAGCTCTCAGCCACCAGCTCTTCCCGCTTGGTATGCCTGGGGTCCCGTGGGGACGGACAGGCCCCTGGGAGCAGGCCTGGAGTCTGCAGGGTCTCGTCGGGGGCAGGACAGGGGTGGAGAGCCCAAGCCAGGGCGCGTTCTCCGCGGCGGGCCCGTTTCCTCCTCAGGTCCCGATGCTGTCCCTCGAGGTGCCACCACTCCCTGCCTGCTGCCCCTGCCCCCGGAAGGCCACCCTGGTTCTGGGATCCAGGAGGGATGAGGGACTGAGGCTGGAATTGGGGGTGTCCTGGGGTCTGACACTCACCCCCCCATTCCCCATCCAGGCCCTGCCGCCGCGGGCCCTGCCCACCAGCCCCATCTGGTCGGAGCCTCTGGTCTCCCAGCCCTGCACCCTGTGGCCAAAGCCCTGAGGAATGACCCCTTGGAGGAGGACAGTGTCCCTGCCAGCCCCTCTAACTGCTCCCCTCTGGGCAGGGAGAGCCCATGAGAGTGAAGCCCCTGCCCACTCGCAGCTGGAGGTGGATGTAGGCCCTGCCCTCCTGGAAGGGGGGCTTTGGGGAGAAGGCGTGGGGGGGGGGCATTAGTGACACGTCTGTGAATAAAGCTCCCAGGTCTCTGCAGCTCTGGATTCCTGTGAGTGCGGCTTGTCCTGCAAAGGTCCCGCATGCCCAGGAGGTGCCCAGCCTCACCGGGGGAAAGATGCGTCTCACAGGCTGCGCTGGGGTTGCAGATCCAGGCCCCTGAGCGTGGCTCTTTCAACAGCTCCCCACCTCTGGGGAGATGACCTCCCCACCAAGATGGGGGGAGACAGGCCGGGGTCAAGGTCGGGATTAAAAATCCATCGGGACCTTCAGGCTATCCATATGGATGAGGCTGAAGCTCAGTTGCAGGAGCTGAGTGAACCTCCCCTTCTTGGTCCCTGGAACTGACCCACCGATAGAGGGACTCTCATGAAGTCCCTGGGCCGAGTGGTCCCTGCATGCCCCTCTCTGGCCTGGGCTCAGAAGCCGTGGGCGATCCAGATCCTCGGCAGGGACAGATGGGGAAACTGAGGACCAGGCAGTGATTTGGGGGTAAGGTTGGTAGAGAGCCCAGACCTCCTCTCCTGGGTGGTAAGCAGCTCCCTGGCCTCCTGCCACCCCTGGTTTTTTTTGGGTTGAACAATCTGAAATTGCTGTTTTTGAAGAACAAAAATGGAATTGAGGGGAAGCTGGAACTTCCTTTAAAGGTTCTCGGCTTAGAGGGGTGGGACTGGGCTGTGGTCTCCAGTGGCTCCTGCTTGGAGCTGGTGGGGATTGCGGAAGCCTTTCTCTTCCCGTGGTTCAGACCACATGTATTAGTCAGGATGAGTGAGGTTAGGCTGCAGTGACAGGTTACTCCCTGCATCTCAGTGGTTTGATGTAAAGGCTTGTTTCTTGCTGATTTGCTCACGTGACGTGTCCATCAGGGGTGTTGGGGCCTCTGCCTGATGTCACCCCTCAGGGACCCAGGCCCATGGGGCTCCACCATGTGGAACATCTCTCGTCGTGTCAGCCTGGATGTGGCTCACAGGTCACTTCTGCTCATGGGTCGTTGGCTAGGACAGCAGGGCCTTGGGACATGGGGGAGCTCACGGCATGGTTGTTGAACGTTTCTGCCCCCCAAACCCTACCTGTGAGTTCAGCCAGCACCAGTGTGGTGCACGAAAGGCAGAGATGCAGAGCGCCCAGTCCTGGGCGGGGGGAGGCCTTTGATAAAGTAACAGGCAGACCAACCTCTTACCTGAAGTCTCCCCTCACTTTACCTGGAGTTCCCACTTCACAGGCCTTCGGTGGCCGGGCACATGAGGTGACTGGGAGTGTGAGGGCCTGGGTCCCCCTGGCTTTCAGGGTTTTCAAGTTCAAATGTCTGTATGAGCTAGACTCCACCTGTGTGGGGAGCAGACTTGGCAGCAGGTCACAGGTTTGCCCCTTGATTCCAGAACCTGGAAAAGCCAACTCTTCCACCAGTAATTTAAAATCAAACAACCAAAGGGAGTTGATGGTTTTATTAGAAATGATCTGGGGAGAGAATCTGGCAGCCATTCTGATGAATAAAAAAATTACAAAATTGACATAGCTGAGATCTTACAGGTTCAGCTGTGCATTAACAGAGCCCCAAAGCAGCAATGGTTTAAATGCAATAGAAATGTTTTTCTGTCCCCTGGGGTAAGGGGTTTATCTGGAAAAAGACTTCTTTTGAAAGTTTAGATGGCTTCCAGCCTGTTAGCTTCCAGTCAGTTCCAAGTATGATAAACAACAGTGAGAGGTCTCCAAACCTTTTGCATTAAACCTCTGACACCATCGACAGACTCAGCACTGTTTTATGTACAAAATTGCTGTGGAGAAACAGTGACACTCTGTTGACTGTAAGATGATCCTGATTTCTGAGATGTTAAAATGTGAAATAATCTGC
Organism: Bradypus variegatus; assembly: GCA_004027775.1. Taxonomy (NCBI): domain Eukaryota; kingdom Metazoa; phylum Chordata; class Mammalia; order Pilosa; family Bradypodidae; genus Bradypus; species Bradypus variegatus. The sequence continues at coordinate 11,342 of PVKY010000696.1, forward strand.
CCATCCCCTGCTCTCTGACTTAATGGCCTCCTGGGGCCATCTGGAACAGTCCGTGGGGTGGGTTAAGTCAGCCTTAACCTGAGCTCTGCCACTTGTCTGTCCAAGAACTCTCCAGGGTAGAGCCTCTTCTAGGCCTGTTTCAGTTTGGGGTTCAGGGTATTTCAGCCTTGGGGCCCCCAAATGATCAGGTCACAGGCAGAGAAACCCCTTAGCAAGGCTTCACGTCGTCCATCTCTGCCTGGCCTAACCCCTCCCCCACTCCATGAATGTCACCGCCCAGGTACTGCGCCCATCCCTAATCTCCTGGGCCCTCACTGCCTGTAATTTGGGGTTGCCTGGGATGTTCTTTTTGTCCCCCACCTTTACCCCAGCCAGTGCCTTCCGCATCTTGGCTTGTGTGTGTCTCCCTCCAGGAAGCCTTCCCTGATGCACTGGGGCACTCCGCTCCATTCCTCCCCACTCAACCACTGAGATCTCCCCTGCCCCCCACTGCTCAGAGCCCTGCCCCAGACCACTCGGATCCACACCCCCACCCCGGCTATGACCCACTACCGCCCTGTTCTTCTCACCCCTTAGGTTAAGTAACTAGTTTTGAAGTTAATTGCTTCCTATCTCCTCTGCCAGAAGTTAAACTTGGTGAGATGGTTTTACAGTTCTGGTTGAAAATTTTTATTTTCTGTTTTCTCAGAATTAGTGTGTTTCAGGATTTGGCTGTTTCCTCTAGCCTGCTTTCTTTTCTTTCTTTTTCTTTTCCTTTTTTCAGTTTTATTGAGATATATTCACATACCTTACAGTCATCCACAGTGTACAATCAAATGTTCACTGTACCATCATGTAGTTGTGTATTCATCACCACAATCAATTTCTGAACATTTTCATTACTCCAAAAAAATAATAAAAAGTAAAAAAGAACACCCATTAACGGTGTGTTTGTGAAAGACTTGTGGATCACATTCCTTTTATCCAGTATATGGATGGAGGAGTAGAAAAATGGGGACAAAAACTAAAGGAAAAAATAGGGTGGGAGGGAGGGGATGATTTGAGTTTTCCTTTTTCCTTTTATTTTTTATTCTTATTTTTACTTTTCCTGGTATAAGGAAAATAATAAAAAAAAATAGATTGGGTGATAAATGTAGAAGTTGATTGTACAGCACAGATGATTGTATGATATGTGACTATATCTCAGTAAAACTGAATTTAAAAGAAAACATCCCATCCCCCCATTATTTAATTTTTGTCCCCATTTTTCTGCTCCTCAATCACGTCACATCGTGTAAGCTATATAGTTACACAGTCATCTTCAAGAATCAAGGCTACTGGGTTGCAGTTCAACAGTTTCAGGTATTTCCTTCTAGCTATCCCAATACATTAAAAAACTAAAAAGGGATATCTGTATAACACATAAGAGTAACCTCCAGAATGATCTCTCTTTTTTTTTTTTTTAGTTTTTTAAGCACTTTATTTTTTTATATATATTTTCCTATAGTTTTATAGAGTTATATTCACATGCCATACATTTATCCACAGTGTACAATCAGTTCATAGTATCATCATAAAGTTGTACATTTATCACTACAATCAGCACTTGAACATATTGATTACTACAAGAATAACTGCTTTTTTTAGTAATAAAAAAATGGTGAAAAGAAAAATAACGTGTCATGTAATACAATATAATAGTAAGAACAGCAAATAACACCACTACCAAGAATCCCATATTCCTCCCCTATATCCCCCTCTCATATACATCAGAATGATCTCTTGATTCCATTTGAAATCTCTCAGTCACGGAAACTATTTTGTTTCATTTTTCTTCCCCCTTTTGTTCAAGAAGATTTTCTCAATCCCATGATGCCAGGTCCAGGCTCATCCCTGGGAGTCGTCCCACATTGCCAGGGAGATTTACACCCTTGGGAGTCACATCCCATATAGGGGGGAGGGCAGTGAGTTCACCTGCCAAGTAGGCTTAGAGAGAGAGAGGCCACATCTGAGCAACAAAAGAGGTTCTCTGGGGGTGACTCGTAGGCACAATTGTAAGTAGGCTTAGCCTCTTCTTTGCAGTAACAAGGTTCGTAAGGGCAAAGCCCCATGACGGAGAGTTCGGTCTCCTAAATTGGTAGTCCCCATAGCCTGGTTTCTTACTATGTCCTGAGGATGATTGGGTCCCTGGGACAGCAGGAGCCTTGTGGGTGGGCACTCACCCTTTGCCCACCTTACATCCTTCCTCCTCCCAAAAAAAGTTATTATTGTTGTTGACCCTTCCAAGTTTATGGCATAAATTCCAAAGGTTAAAAGCAGAATCAGCTACTTCTTCCAAAATTGATGTCTTGTGTTAGTCATTTAGGGATGCAAACAGGCTCTGACTCCTCCATTGAGCATTATCAGGATAGACCCCAGCCCCACACAGCTGTTGTGTAGACGGTTACCACGCTTTTTCCTCCATGCCCTGGCCAAGCCGGAGACCGTAGCAGATCACATGCCTCGCTGATGCCTTGGTAGATATGTGTGGGTTTTGTGGACGCTCCAGATAAAGCCCAACTCCTTGACATGGTTTATCACACCTCCACCATTCATTCATTCAGCACACATACATGGAGCTGCTCTCGAGTTCCAGGCAATGTTGTTCTAGGCTCTGTGGATACAACGGTGAACCAGACACAGCTCTCATGGAGCTTCCATGCTCCTGGGAGGAGAAAGATTGAAACAAGACAGTAAACACAAAACATGGCAGGTGGTGATGGGCTCAGTGAAAAAAACCTGAGCAGAGCCTGCCCCCTGCTTCCCTCTCTCCCGTGGCTCAGCGCCCACGGCCCTCACAGGGCCAGGCTGCAGCCCTGCTCAAGGTTTTTTCTAGATCTTAAATGCGCCAGGCTCTCTAGGGCATCCATGCTGTTCCCTCTCCTAAGCTCTCTTCCTCCCACCGAACTCCTACTCAGGCCTCAGCTTACATGTCCGCTCCCTAAGAGGCCTTCCCGGTCTTGCAGAGCTGGTTAAGGCAGCCTGAGCCTGGGGCTCTGCAGCCCCCTCTACTCATCATGGCCTTCATCACACTCAACTATAAGACCCCTGCGAGCGGGGACTGTTGTTGCAGGGTAATATCTCCCGAGGAATCTGATAATGAGGATGCTGATTCCTCTCTGTGCTGCTCTCATGTCCCACCTGTTTTCTGTTCTGATAGTGAAGAACCGGTTATTCCTTCTGATACAGAAGCACATTTAACAGAACTTTTATGTAAAAACACTCAAGTACAATTTCCAAATGATAAAGAGTGGAAAGGCCTTACCAGAATAACTAGGACAGATGATTTATAACCTTCAAGTCCCATATTAGAAGGTTATGCTGAAGAAGAAGCTAAACAGTGAAAAAAGCTGTGAATATTCTCAAGGAAGCAGAAAAGTCCTCTCAGCCTTCTTAGATACAGATAACATGTAATCGCCTGGTCCTCTGAAAACAGGATGGAGCTGCAGCTGTTACTTTAATTATAAATAAGTCATAAATAATGTAGCAAGGTTGAATACAGTCCTAATCAAATGTATGCTTATTAATATGTAATGGGTAAATTAATCAGAATAAAATGAAAAAATTATATTAAGTTACAGACAAGTAATAGTAATCTCTTTTCTAATTTTTAGACTTTATACAAGTAAAAGTATGTTACGTTGCTCTCACAGAAATCATAATTAGTAAAAATGTTATCAGAATTTTACAGGCATTCAAGGCCAAGTCTCTGATAACGTGGATACCCTCCTTTGACCTTGAACCACTCATGGATTGCGATGTTTCACTTTGAGAGACATTCATGTTCATGAAGCATCATTTAATGTAAAAATAGAATATAACTTAATTAAAGATACTCTAAATCAAGATGCTATAAACGTTCCATACCTCAAACAAGAGGAAGCTCTCTGATCTCATGTCCAGCTGCGTCCGGAGGAGCGGGGGCTCCCAGGCTTGGTAATGTATCAGTTAATTTTTACATTATAAACTTGTTCCTTTTACCTTAAGTGCTCCTTTAGTAAAACTGTGGTAAAAGTGAATTCTTGTCTTGAGTGCTCTTTACTTTTAAACTGATGTCTGTCCCTATACTCTTAACTGAGTGGGAGGTTACTTGATGAAGCCCAAACCCATTGAATCACCGCCTGATTAGGCTCAGGCCTTTTCTAACAGAGATCATAGGTTTGAGGTGTAAAGAGACGAACCCATGACACTGTGTTCTCAGCTCTGTCCCCAAGGCTTAGAATAGCCAGTCGCATATGATGGATATGCCGTCAATAAAGGTTGCGTGAAGGAGTGAGCGAATGAGTCCCAGGTCCCAGGAGTGTGGCCCTGGGGACGGAGCTGTCGCTGTGACGGCTGTGGCTGTCAGTACCCCATGCTGCCCCCTGTCCCAGGCAGACTGGGGCTCCAGCTGAGCACCCGTCCCCCAACCTGCAGGTGGGGAGTGTGTGGTGACAGCACCACCCTGCCTTCCATGGCACCTGCTCGACTTTCCAAAGAACAAAAGCGTCTGTTGGCTCCCGGTCACCGTTTGTGAGCAACGCTGCGGAGCGTTGATTCTCCCTGGGGGGGTTAAGCAGTCGCTCGCCTGACCTCTACTTCTCGAACCTCATGGAGGCCAACCACACAAAACGTGGGGAAGCCCAAAATTATTTTCCCATGCGATCTTTTGACGTGCTGTTCTGATGTTCTGAGAATTTATGGCATTTTGGTGCAACAAATGTTCTACCCTGTGCCAGCTTTGGTGCTAGGCTTGCTCTGAGCTTTTCAGCCCAAATTGGGAGACACAGTGGGAGCTCCAACTCAGGGAAGGGCCCAGAGGGTGCATTCAGACCCGCCAGCTTTCTGCTTCCTAACTGTGTGACCCTGGGCGTGTCTTTTAACCTTTCCGAAGCTTGATTTGATCGTGATAGCTCTGATGAGAGTTACGTGAGATCAGAGTGCCAGAGCCGACCCGTGGGCTGCACGATTGCCGTCAGCTCCTCCTGCCCCCTGTCATAAGATCAGCGGGGATGGGACAACAACCCCGGCAATCGCCCTCTCTGAGCTCACTCTTTCCACCCAGGGGGTAATAGGGAACCGGAAGGAGAGTGTTAGGTCATTTGATTTAAAGATCTCTCCCATTTCCTTTGGCACTATTGCTAAGAGCAAATGCAGTTAAGCGGGAGCTGACTTCTCAACTGTGTCATCGACCCCGAGGCTCTGCGGACAGGGAGAGGGCAGCGGTGGGATCAGCCGGCCTCTGCTGGGGGTCGGTGCGGTGCCTGTGGCCGGCGAGGGTGGCAGGAGGGGGGGTCCTGAGACTGGCTCAGGTGGCCCTAGGGAACTTCTCCCTGTCACGGCATGAAGCTGAGCCCTGACTGCAGGGGCCTCTCTTGGACCTCTGTGAATGCAGCTAAGGGCTGCAGGGCTTTTTTCCCTCCTCAGAAGCCCCCAACACAGCCTCCAAACTCAACAGAAACCCCCAGAACTCGCTGCTGTGGCGTGATGCCCTGGGCGAGGAGAGGGGGCTCAGCCGGCCAGACCTGGGGACCTGTGAGATGTCAGCCTGTGAAGAAGGGGACAGGGAGGGCTTGGGAAATTTTCCAGATCTTAAATCTGGTGGGGGCAGTCCTCCCCACCCCTAGGACTGCAGGGTACAGGGAACCCCAGCTCCAAGGGAAACCCAGCTGCCTCTCCTTCCCACCCCAAATTCTGAAGCACTCCCCCAGCTCCTCCTGCCCAAGTCTCCGCCGGGAGAGGGAGAAGTGCGAGGGAGCGTCCCTGGGTCCCTGTGGGGTCTGTGCCGGCTGTGCGGGCAGAGTGCTGGGCCGGGCCTGGGAGCACGGGACCTCCCTGAGCCTCGGGATCTTCATCCGTAAAATAGGGATTATAGAGCTGCCTGCCTCGTAGGGGTGTTTTAGGATCAAATGAGAAGGTCATGTACCTGGCACTGAGTAAGTGCTTAATAAGGGTGACAGAGTGTGGTTGGAAAGTGAGCGTGGTGAGGGGCTTGCTGCCTTGGAGCATCCACTCCTTCTGACCTGAAACCCAGGATGGAATGAGAGAGGGCGGAGGGGACATTTCCGGGGAACTTCTTCACTGAGTCATCAATCCCAGGCTCTGCCCGGGTGTCCTTGCTGGAGTGGGCCTTGCGGCCAGCCCAGGGGCCGGGGAGGGCTGGCCAGACCAAGGGGGCGGTTGGCAGGAATGCCAGCCGGGGGGTGGGAGAGGAAGGCTGGAGGCCTGGAAACCACTCGGGCCCTCCTGGGAATCTTTGGCTGAGAACTCCGGAGGCATGGGGGCAGCATGGGATTCTGGGGGCAGGATGTGTGGACAAGGCTTACTCAAGTCCTGCCTTCAGCCATGGCTGCCATGACCTTCTCTCGGTCTCCCTACCTGGCCACATGCACACCCCACCCCCTCGTAACCTTCTGGAACCTTCCCTCATGAGGCTGCCCGTGTTTGGGGGTTTGGGTCTGTCAGCCCTTATCTTCCCAGGTGGGAGGCGGGTGGTGGTGGTGGGAGCTCTTTGGACCTTCCCGCCTGCTGGGCTGGGCCCTCCTGAAGGGTGAGGGGTACTCGTGTCCTGCTCTCCCTGTGTGCCCCAGCTCCTCGGGGCTCAGCAGAGGACTCCAAAGCCACCGGTGTCGGGGGGCCCCCAGCATCTTCTCGGAGTCTGCCAGTTGCTTGTTGCTTGTTGACAAACAAGGCCCAGCCCCCTGCCAGCCCCATGTGCTGCCCACCCCAAGGCTGGTCGGTGCGGTTGGCTGTTCAGATTGTGTTAAAGTCTGCAGTTTGGTTCTTGGCTTGAGGAGGGAATTTACTTTTTGTGAAAGCGGAAGCCTCACATGCTAGGAACTTCCTTGCTCCAGAGAGAGCTCCGTTTGCGGCTTGGAGAGGTGGAAGGGAGGTGAGGGCAGGGAAGCCGTAGGGCCCAGGCCCCCTACCCCTTGATCCCTGAGCCCAAAGGCTGCCTGGGCTGGACCTTGCTTTTTTCCATCTGTAACTGCAGGTTGTTTTCCCAGGCAAACCAGCCTCTCTCAGGTGACACAGGGGATGAGATTGTGGGTAGATGGATTGGGGTGGGCAGCAAGATGGGGCTCCCACCCCACACCTGGCTCTCCCTGTCACCAACAAGAGGTTATGGGACTTATCTAAGGCCACATAGCTAGCAAGTAGCCAAGCCGGGAGTCGGACGCAGGTCACCAGGAACTCCAGTGCCCTTGCTTCTAGCCTGCAGCCTGTTGCCCCTCCGGGACTCTCTCCTGGCCCCTTTCCTCCTGGCGCAGGTGTGAGCTTGGGGGCAGCTCAGCTGGCAACAGTGGCCGTGTGTCCCCAAAGGCAAGGTGCTGCAGGGATTCCTGCTCCACTGCCTGTAGTCAGGTGACACCAACAAGTCCCCAACCCGGCTCCTGGGGTTCTCTGCTCTAGCTGCCATGGGCGGGGGCTCCAGATGCTTTGCTGACCACACACCCTCACACACTCGCACACATACACCCCTTACTCGCGCACACACACACGCGGCCTCAAGCACACAGTATCACACATACACTCATCCATCACACATGTAGATGCACAACCTTCACACACACATCTTTACTCACACATCCTCATGTTGCACACACACACAGCCTCCCACATTGCACACAGTCTCACACACGTACCCTTGTGCATACACACCCTCACTCATACATGTGTACACACATACTTTCTCAAAGACACAAGCCCTGTCACACACCTTCACATCCGCCCTTCACACCCTCCCTCACACTCACACATTGACAACCCTCCCTCACAACCCTTGCACACGCTCATGCCCTCCGTCATACACCCTCACACACACACACACACACACTCTCCCTCACTCTCACACCCTCACACACAGTCCTCCACACTCACGCATCCTCGCACACACGCGTGCTGCAGGAGGCCCCGTTATGGTCATTGTGGCCCCAGAACTTAGTCATTTGACAACCTGCTGGGCTGCGCTCCTTTCATGGAAGACGACGTTGGCTTTTCTTTTGCTAAGACCTTCTCGTTCAGTTTCTCTCAGTCTCACTTTTCATTTTGACTGGGAAGGACTTTTTTTTTCAATCTCTCTTCTCTTGCGGTTTCGACAACATCTCCACTGTAGCTCAAACCCCAAACATCCTGGGTTGCCACCTGCTTCTCTGATGTGTCCAGGCTGGCTGGGGGAGGCCCAGGACTTCCCTGCCTGTCAGTGCCGCCGCTGCCCAGCAGTGTGTGCCAAGGAAGGTGAAAGGGTGGGTGTGAGGGTGAGAAGTGATGTCAGAGCAGGGACTGGGGCTGTGGACAGACCCCAAAAGCGTGCGTGTGTCATCCAGACCTCCTCCTCTGGGGGTTTCTCTGAGCGATTCAAGAAGCGCTGTGGCAAAGAGAACTCTGACGTTTCAGCTGGGGGCCCTGCCGCAGGCCTCGGGTCACCAGCTCAGCACAGCCCTCTCCGGGGACTCTGACACCTGTTGATCCAGATGCACCTCACCGCCACTCCCCCAGCCATCTGGTTTGGGGGTCTCCAAGCTGGCATTTACACGCCCTCCCTGCAGCTGTGTGAAGTCCTTCAGACCGAGCTCAAGTCTAGCTTTGCCGTTGCCTGTCGAGTGACCCAGTCCCCTCATCTGTAAGAGGGGTGACTCACGAGCTTGTGGGTGTTATGGATTGAGTCATGCCCCCCACAAAGACATGTCCCAACCCCCAGACCTGAGGATGTGAGCTCATTTCTAAATAGGACCTTTGAAGATGATATCAGTTAAGGTGAGGTCAAACTGAGCCAGTGGATCTTAATCTAATATACCTGGAGTCTTTATAAGCAGACAGAATTTGAACACAGGCAGTAGGAAACAGAGGCCAAAGCTGAGTTACGGATTGCCGTGAGCCACCACAGGAACCCTACAGACATCAGCATGAGCCTGTCCACATCTTGATTTTGGACTTCTAGCCATCCAGACTGTGAAACAGTAAACTCCTGTTGGTTGAGCCAGCTGGTCTGTGGTGCTTTGCTGCAGCAGATACTAAAGTCTTAGAACGATTCCTGGGACAAAGCAGGTTCTTCCTGCTTAGAGACTTTTTCATATCCCACATCCCATGACTCCCTCTTCCTTCCCAGATTATTTGATGTGGGAGGATGCCCAAGAAGTTTTGTTATTCACTGGAATAGCAACGAAGTCGTGAGCTTTTTGCCTGATGTGATTCTGGACATGTCAATTCACCTGTCGGGGTTCAGTTCCTATATCTGTAAAATGGGTTTTACCTGCCCATCTCATAGGATACGGGCGGCATAAATGGGTTTATACAGATAAGGACTCTTGGTGCCATAGCTGGCAGGTACACAGTGAGTGCTTAATGAAGTGTAGCCAATATTATTGTAGGGAGATCATTCTTCCCGGGGTTCCTACATGTCCTAGGTCACTTTTTGTCCTGGACAATATTTTCAAGGATGCTTCCATAGCAAACAGCCCTGGAAGCTACAGACAGTGTCTCTCCCTGGGTCAGAAACTAGATTTCTTTACATCTCAGGATGGTAAAGTCTCCCTCCCTTCCCCCGAGGAGATTTGCTTCCGATCCAGGGTAATAAAGATAATGTCTTCTCAGGGACAAGTCTGGGCAGGCTTGCCAGTGGCCCCTTACGAGAGTGGGTGTCCTATACTGTGACACAGCCTGCTTATGATCAGCTTTCACTTGAGCCGCTCTGCTTCACCCCATGGGGCTTGGAGGACAAAGGAGACCAAAGAGAACCTAAAACTCCTGTTGCCTGCTGTGCTGGGAGTAAAGACCTGTAGAAATCCACCAAGGCTCATTGTCTCCTTACAGACTGAATCTATGGAAGTGGAGCAAACGAAAGTAACCACCTAACAATTAATATTTATCATTACTAGTAGTTGTAACTCTGGATGCCTATATGGATTAATTCAATAAACATTTATTGTGCCAAGCTCTGGGGAGTAAAGCACTGAGTAAGCTAGACAAAATTCCCTACACTCAAGGAGCCTGCATGCTAGCCAGACACCTTGGGGAGGGGAGACTCTGGAGACTGTGTGAAGCCAGGGGTAGGGTACAGATGGAACCAGAGGAGCCAGGGGCCTGCAGGGGCAACGGCTGACTCATCGGTTTGTGTGGCTGGGCCCTGAGCAGGTGACCGCAAGTTTGGGATGGGTCCCATCAGGGCGGTGGTTGGCAGCCAGCACTTGGGGGCACACTAAGTGTTTATGTCTCCTTTAATCTTTGCCCAACCCTGTGAAGTGGGTGTCATTGTCAACTCCATTTGACAGATGAGAAAACCAAGACCCAGAGAGGTTAACCAGCTTGCTCCAAGTTGCTCAGCTAGGAAGTGGCAGAGGTGGGGTTTGAACCCAGCATGGTCTGACTTTCCTGATTTGTTTCTATTTTTATAACACTTGGAAACTTCCAATTACATTTTATTAGTCTAAGCTTTTTTTGTTTGTTTGTTTTTAAATTTGAAGCACTGCTCACATGAAAAAGGTTTTCTGGGTGCTGTTTATTTTAAATTGGGTCCTGGGGAAGGCAATGGGGACCAGCTGCTGGGAAGATAGGGTGCCTTGCTGTGTGGCGCTGTGCAGGGGGTGAGCTCCCAGCAGAGGGGCCCTGGGGGCTGAGCACTGCCTGACCTGGTCATTCTGAAATCAGGGCCCCTCCCGGGAAGAGTGCAGGCCGGGGATTGCTGTGAGGTTGGCTGAGACTCAGGGCTTGAGTTGACTCATCTGCGGCTATTTATTGCCTGTCTCCATTTCTCGGTCTGATTGGGCTGCTCGCAGGCCGCACCGCCTTCCTTCTCGGTGCTGACTAAGCAGCCTGGCCGGGTCCTGCCCACCTCTGGCCTCATCTGGAGCCCTCTGCCCTTCGCCCTCAGCAAGCACTTGGACCCCTGAGGTCCCCTAAGGTCCCTGGAGGCTGCTGGAAGTTCCCTGCAACTGCCATCCGTGAGGTCTTCCCAGCAGCCCCACTCACCGCCTGTCCTTGCCCCTTTTCCCCAGCCCGATCTTCCCTTGAGTCAACTTAAATGTCATCTCCCCAGGGAAGCCCTCCCTGACCACCCCACCTACTTCGTGCAATCTGATTGGGGGCCCCTCTCTGTGTGCTCCTGTGGCACCTGCCTCTCTCATAACTCCCTGCAGTGAGGTAGCTAATTGATTTCCCATCCTCAGCCTCCAGGCTGATGGAACTCCATCCCTCCAGTTTCCCAGGCAAACTCTGAGTTGTCCTCCAAGCCCTCACGTTCCCTTATCCACAGCCAACCCGTGAGCAAATCCTCTTGACTCCACTTTCAGATTTCATCCAGATTCCAGCCCCTTGGAGTCTCCTGTTCAGCTCCCTCCCGGAGGCTGCAGTCACCTCCCACCTGGTCCTCTCCCTGCTCTGCGCCCCCCAACCCCCACCCACTCCACCCCACCCCCACCCCCACAGCCGTCTGCCTTCAACACCCCAGCCAGAGTGATCCCGTAAAAGCCTAAGGCAGGTCACTTTACTCCTCTGCTCAAAACTCCCCAGGGCCTGATCCCTGCCTGAGACCTTATCAAAGTTTCACTCACTAAGTTTATTCTTCAGAAACTTAAATCCTCCAGAGAACTCTTGTGCCAGCTAAGTCCACAAACCCAGAGGCAACAGCCTCTTCAAGAACATCAACCGGTTGCATCCCCTGTTCTCATGATGTTGACACCCCTTTTCAGCATGAACATATTAGGGTGCTCACTGCCCAGGCGTTCCTGAAGTTCGGGAAAGTGATTAAACTAGAGGAAGGGGTAGCAACAGACGGGATGGAATTTAACAAAGGATTGTGAATACTGAATCTTTATATAATTTTCTTTTTCTTAGTTGCTAGGGTATTAGAATAGCTAGAAGAAAAAAATTGAAATGGGGGGACTGTAACCCATAGCATCCTTTGAAATTTGTTCTATAGCTACTTGTTAAATTGTGATTTGAAAGTTATTACATTTTTGTATATGTGTTATATTTCACAATAAGGAAAGAACTGAAACTATGGTGCTGTAGCTCATAACATTTTTTTGAAATTTCCTATATAACTAATTGTGAAATCATACTTAGATATTTATTATCTTTTTGCATATATGTTATTTTTCACAATAAGAAAAATAATTGAAATTGTGGACTGTAAATCATAATATTCTTTGAAATTTGCTCTCTAACTACTTGCTAAATTGTACTTGGAAAGTTATTACGTCTATGTGTATATGTTATATTCTACAATAAAAAATAAAAAATAAAAAAAACTCCCCAGTGTCCATCGACAGATGGATGGACAAATCAAATGTGGTCTGAGCGTACGATGGAATACTATTTGATCACAAAAAGAAATGATGTTCTGAGAAATGCAGTAACGTGGATGAGCCTTAGAAGCATGCTGAGTGAAATAAGCCAGAGAAAAGAGGACAAATATTGTATGATTCCACTATGTGAGATACCTAGACTAGGCAAATCCACAGAGTCAAAAAGTAGATCAGGGATTATCAGGGGTTGGGGGAAGAGAGGAAAAAGGGGAGATACTGCTTACTGGGAACAGTTTCCATGTGGGTGATGGAAAAATTTTGGTAATTGATGGTGGCGATGGTTGCACATCATTGTAAATGTAATTAATGCTCCTGGATTGTATACTTGAAAGTGGTAAAAATGCGAAATGCTATGTTATATATATATATATCTTACCACAATTAAACACAATCAGATTTGCTAAAAAATAAAAGATAAGAAAACCCCGACTCCCTAGAGCCTCCATCTCACTCAGAGCACAAGCTAAAGCTGGAGGTCTTGCACGACCCCCCACTCCTGCTCTGAATTCGTCTCTGGCTTTCACCTTCCTTGCCCCCTCCCCCAGCCACACAGCCAAGCTCAGGGCACCTCAGGGACTTTGCACTGCGGTTCCCTCTGCCTGGAATGCCCTTCCCTACGTCTGCCTGGCTCCCTCTCTCTCTTTCTTCACATCTTTGCTGAAAAGGCACTTTCTCCGTGAGGCCTTTCCTGACTCCTTTATTTAAATATGCACCCCCTCCGCCCCAGCACAGCCCACCTTCCCCTCTTCCCCTTGGTTTTCTCTCTAGCACTTTTCTTTTCTAATAGGCCATCCAATGTCCTCATTAATTTTATTTATCATCTGCCTTCCCCCCACCAGAATGGAAACTCCACCATTATTTACTGTTTTGCTCTCTGATGTACCCCCAGTCCCTAGCCCAGGGCCTGGCTTCCACAGGCCTGGAGTAAGTGTTTGTTGAGTGAATGTTTGATGATCCCTGCCATTCAGCCCTGAAGGCGCAGAGCTGTGGTCCTTTCATCCGCACAGTCTCATTACTGTGGGCCTGCTGGACGCTGCAGCAGAGCTAGGTCCCACAGGAGGCGGGCCAGGCACCTGGGTCTCCTTGGCACAGCCACACAGCTCTGGCTCCTGGAGCACAGCAGGGGAGGGGCCTCAGGGCTTGGAGACACAGCGGCATCCACCTGTACCTGTTGGGGCCACCAGAGGTTTCTCTCTGCGGCGCAGTTCGAAGGCTCATGGCAAGCTGGAAGGCCATGGCTCTGAAAGGCCCTCAGCCACGTGTCCAAGGTCTGTCTAAGCCAGGGCGGTGGCTGCTGTAATCGCTCCCAAATATGAGGAGTGGGGACACCTGGCAAGTAGATGGACTTCAGGAAACACCAGGACGTGGCTTCCTTTGTGACACTGTCTAGAGTCGACCAGTGGGCCTTTGAAATGCGGGCGGCCGCCCACGAGCACACAGGCATCCAGGAGATGGCGCGGGGCAGACGACAGGCCATGTGGCTCGTCCGGCCATGGTTCTCGTTTCCCCGATATCTCTTTGGTCAGAAAACCAGGACCATCTCCCAGGTAGTGGGTGGACAGGCAGTGTGGGCGTCTGGGAGGTGCGTGTGTACTTGTACAGACGTGTGGAAGCTTGTGTGTGTGTGCAGCTGAAACAGGCGGCTGACTGCCCCCAGCCCCTGGCATTCCACCAGCTGAGCAGACCCTCCCACCCCCTGCCCACCGCCCCCCTTAGCTGGTCTGAAACTGGGGGGTCAAGTCTTTGTCCTTGATGACAGGGCTGGGGAAGGCAGATGATCAAAGCAGGAAACAAACATGATAAGTAGGTGGTGGCCGAGGGGCTGGCTGGGGATGGGTGCTATCCCTGCCCTGACTCGCTGCGGGACCCGGGCCTCGGGGTTGGTGTAAAACGGGTGGGGAGGGGTCTCCGGGCTGGGGGAGGGGGCTCATCTTCTTGAGCCCCTCTCAGCTCCCACACTCTGGGCCACGTTCTGAGGCAAACCAGAAGCTAGCCCAGGCTTGGCCACCTGACTGCATTAGGACCCAGTGATGAGGGATGGAGCAGACCCTGTCGGGTTCCAGCTTGGCCTGGGACCCATCATTTGACTTCTCTGAGCCTCAGTTTCCTCCCCTGTAATATAAGAATGACAACATCCCCTCCCAGGACCGCCATGAGGCTCAAATGAGAAACACATGCTGGGTTGGGAAGAGAGCTGGGCTGAGTCACCATCAAATAACAATAATGAGTAGCTGGGGTCATGGATGATAACTGTGGGGTCTTACTCAGCCCAAACCACAGTCCTGGTTCTCTAGTGGGATCCCCAGGCATCTTCAGACCATCTGAGGCCCGATTGGGGCCATGCCTCGGTTTCCCCAGGTCTCTGGGAATTAATGCCTGGCAGGCCCCAGGCCAGGCCTGCTGGCTCCTATTTGGAGGGAGCAGAGGTCCTGGGTGTGGGGCTGACCCTCCCCCAGGGGAGCAGAAGGACAGAGTGGGGAAACCCCAGAGGGCTTTTCTGCATAAACACACACCCATGAGGCAGCTCCTGCCAGGAACAGGGTCCCTCATTGCATGTGCTGCACCCCCCACCAGCAGGGTGACAACGTGGATGGCGGGTGGTGTAGGGTGGGGGCAGCAGTGGTGCCAGTGGGTGGCTCGATTTTGGGTTTTGCTTTCGGAGCAGCATCCGCCCTTCCTAGCCTCCATTCCTTGTCCCGGGAAGGAGCCCCGGGAGGCAAGCCTGAAGCCTGGGTTCCTGTGTTTGGTCTCTCCAGCGGTATCCATCGAGCCAAGCCCTGTTGCCCTCAGCAGACAAGGCAGACACAGTCCCTGCGCCCTTGTTGCTCAGTCCTGGGGGTGGACACAGGCTCTAGGCGAGTGAACAAGACAATTTCAGAGGGCAAAATGTCCCCGAAGGCGCTAAAGTGACAGAGTGACGACGCGAGCTTGGGTGGTCCGGAAAGGCCTCTCTGAGGAGGTGTCACCTGAGCCAAGATGCCGAGAGTGAGGGCAGCAGTGTTTTTTAAATTAATTTCTTAGCAGTTTTATTGAGGTATAATTGACATACAAAAACTCTGCACATTTCAAGTGTACAGTTTGACAGGTTTTGGCCTATGTGTATATCCATCACCCCAACAAAGTCACCTGCAAAAGTTTCCTCGAAGGGGCAGCATTTTGAAGAGCTGGGAGACCAGGGTTCAGGCAGAGGGCCTGGCAGGTGCCAAGGCCGGGGGACAGGGACAAGCTTCGGGGCCCCAGGAACAGAGAGGAGGCTGGTGAGGAACGAGGTGGAGGATGAGGCCAGGGGACTGCCCGGAGCCTTGTCTGATGAAGCAAGGTCCGAATCCGCAAGTTCCCTGGACATTTTCCCCAATGGATGAGTGAGCAGCTGTGCCCACCTTGTCCTCAGAACTCTCTGGTGCTGTTCTCCATGGAGGCTCTTCTGGGAAACCAGCGTGTGTGGGGTGGAGACACTCACCAGTGAGTTGGCCAGTGGTTTCCCCCAAAAATTATTTACATGTTCCCTGGGGCCTTGGCTACTTTGACCAAAGGAGTGACTAATGGTGGAATTTCAGGCTGAAAGGCAGGCTGGGAGATGGAGGCTTGAGCCATCCTTTTTGGGGTTCTGTGTCCTCTGCCTTTGTGAAGGTGGGGGTGCCAGTTTCTTGAAAACTCCAGGTTGTAAGTCGTACTTCCAGACAGTGGTGCTTTGGCCCCTCAAATCCTGCAGGGCTCTGTTCCTGGCAGGGCTGGTCCTTGGGGGTCTCCCCACACTCTGCCCCCCACACCCACTCTGGCCACCCCCACTCCCTACCCTGTTTCTGAATGCCAGAGACCAGGTTCCACCTGGGAGAAGGAGTGCGGATCACAGGAAACACAAGGCCAGTTCCCTCCGAGCAAATCCCTTTACAACAGACAGCTCTGGAGAGTCTTGAGAGCAGTGTCCTGGGCAGTCAGGGAGTGAGGGCAGCTCCTTGGCCTTTGGGACAACAGGATTGGGGGAGGGGGGCACCTGCTACAGCAAGGACCACCGCCCACCCTAGGGAGGGGCAATGCTCACTCCGGAGTCGTGGGCCTGGTTTGAATTGTGACCCCAGAATTTACTAACAGGGTGGCTTGGGGCGAGTTCCTTCTCTGAGCTACCATTTTGCCACGGGATTAAAAAAAAATGTCACTTTGCAGGGTTCTTATGAGGATCAAATGAACAAAAGTGAGGAAAAAGGCCCAGCCCAGGGCCAAGCACCTTGAGAATGCTTTCCATTCATTCATTCATTCTACAAGTCACTGAACACGGCAGGCAAAATCCATGCCCTGGTGGATTCTTTCCCTGCCAAGAAACCAGCAGCGTCCACCCTGGGTCTTTTCACTGTTGGGCGGGGGCAGTGGTCCCCAGGAGAGGGTGCAGCTCACAGGGAAGGGCACCGTGAGCTCGGGAGGAGTGGGCCTCTCCTCCCCACGGTGCTGTGCTCGGCGCCCTCCCGGACCCCAGACCCCCTGCACAGACACACCCACGTCTGGGCATCTGGGACCTGGGAACGCCACTCTCCCCGCCTCCGGTTGAGCAGCCACCACCACCCGTTGGTCCTGCTTCCGGCTCGCATCTGGGGCCGCGACTGATTCCGTGATTAATACTGGACCGGGCTTGGTTTCCTGAGAGTCTAGATGACTCACCTCCATTCACAACGGCTCTGGGGAGGCGGGGGCTCCTTCACAGACCCTGTGCAAAGGGGCACGCCGTGGCCGCCCTGTTCCCCTCTTCAGTCCCAGCTCCCTCGTCTGTCCTCTCTGGGCAATGGAAGGAAATATTGGAAATTTTGGAAAGCACAGCAGGGGCTCCCCTCCCCTCCACTAGTCCCTGGAGCTCAGGAGGGTTAACAGCTGCTGACTAGACAAGAAGTGGCTGAGCCTGGGGCTGTCAGCGAGGAAGGGACCCAGGGAGATGGAAGCCCCTTCCTGGGACTCAGACCCAGTAACATGGAGCTTGCATGGTGCTATTTACATTGCCTTATTTAATCCTCACCACAATCTTTTGTGTTTGATATTAGGGTTCCTACATTATGGGTGAGGAAACTGAGGCTCAGAGAAGGTGAGCAACTTGCCCAAATCTGCACAGCTAGTTAGTGGCAGAGATGTTACAATTCCTGTCTGCCAGAGGAGGAAACTGATGACCCCCCCCATGTTCCCTGCCTCCTGGTATTCACGCCTTTGCTGTCCCCCTGCCCTCATACACTGGACAGGGCTGGCCTCAGTGGCCAATAGAATATTCTGGAAATGATGAAGTGTGACTTCCAAGGCTAGATCATTAAAGCCACTGTGCCTTCCAGCTTGTCTTCTTGCATCACCGGCTCTGGGGGAGGAGGGAAGCCAGCAGCCTTGGGGACACTCGGGCAGCTTTCCGTGAGGAGACCCAGGTGGTGAGTGACTCAGGCTCCAGCCCACAGCCCTGTGAGAGTGAAGCAGAGCCCCCAGGCCCTGTCCAGCTTCAGGTGGCAGCAGCCTCGGCCGCCATCTTGTCTGCAGTCTCACGAGAAATCCTGAGCCAGAATCCCCCTGTCAAGTGTCTCCCTAATTCTTGACTCACAGAAACAGGGTGATCTAATGTTTATTGTTGCTTTAAAGCCTCTGTGTTTGGAAGTACTCTGTTACATAGCGATAGGTAAATGATACACTCGGAAAAGAGAAATGACTTGCCCATAGTCACATGGCCAGGCCAGAACTCTTAAACCAGTGCTCTTTCCCCTGGGGAAAGCAAGTGCAAGAGGAGCCTAGGAAAGGAAGAGAAGACAGCCAAAGCTTGAAATCAGACAGGACTGGAGACCAATCCCAGCCCTGCCTCTCACAAGCTGTGTGACTCCAGGCAAGTTACTTAACCACTCTGAGCCTCAGTTTGGTCATCTATAAAGCAGGGATGGTAATACTGACTTGAAGTTTTGTTGCCAGGATTAAATGCCTGGCCCAAAGGCCTGGTACATAGCCGGCGCTCAATGAATGCCACTGTTAATGATGACTGTGGAGAGTCACTGAGTGCAAGCCTGAGGGCCTCACAGCGTTCTCTCCCAACTGTGGAAGGGGACAGTCCCAATTCTGTGGGATTGAGTTCCCAATGAGGTCTTGGCTGTGGGTGCTCCGTCTGCTTGATCTCTGTGGGTATCTGGCTTGTGGGTGTGCACTGCTGGGGTTCACCCAGGCATGTGGGAACCTCTAACATTTGTTCCCAGCATGCAGGAATGCGTGTCCTCAATGAACTCCCTGTCCCCGGTTCTCAGGGGCCTGAACATAGGAGGTAAGTCCTGCTCCCTTTTCCTCACCATCCTCCTCAGCCCGGAGCTGCTTCACCAGGATCCAGGCAGAGTCCTGGGCCTGGAGAGGGTGGGTCCAAGGGCCATGTCCGAGGCAGCCGGACACCGAGGGCCCACTGATTGGGACCCACCTGGTGGTGAGAAGGTTCTGTGGCCAAGGGTGAGCCAGAGAAGCCGCCCAATGAGCAGTCCCACTTCCATCGAGGCCCCCAAGGGAGATGCTCAGAGAAGCATCTGGGCCCTTAGAAGAAGAAAGGGCCAGGCTTTCCCCCACTGGTCTTCAGCCTCCTACCTGCCTGCCGCCGTCTGTGGTGGACAGAATTCCTTTATGTGCGGAGGGTATTTTGGGGCCATTTGGGGCTGGGGTTCCCAGCTTCTGGGGAAGTCCCTGAGTTTCCTGAACCAAGTGGGGACCTTGAGTCTTGTTCAGCATCCCTTCGGTTTCCTGGGTTCCCGTTTCCCTCTGGAGGGCTCCCTGCTGTACCCACTTTCCTTTCCCCTCCTCTGAGAAGTCCGCCTAGATGAGCTTGTGCCGTTACGTGGGAGCCTGTGGTCTGGGCTCCCCCAGCTTGCCTTTTGCCCCTGTGATCCCACAACAGGGCCCACTGCCCTACCTCGCATCGGCCTAGGGACTTCCCCTCTCACTCTTCAAAGCACTTTCACATGCATTAGGGGGTTCTGGCACCGACTGAAACTTGCAAAAGGTGCAGAGCCTGTAGCGGCTCCATCCAGTGTCTGTTCTTTACAATCCTCTGTAGACCGCCAGGCCTTCTCTGGTCAGCCCTGTGTGCTGCCATTTTCCTAGGCAGCTGCAGTTGGTACAGCAGAGCCTGTCCCCTCCCCGTGGGACCCCACCGGGTCCCTGCCCCCCTGAACACGTCCTGCTCTCCAGCTGGCCGGTCCTTCGCACAGGGCCGTGTGCCGGACACTGTCCAAGGCCCTCAGGACGAGCTCTCTGGGAGCCCACAATTTCCTGGAGTAGAAGGATGCATGAACCAAGCATTACAGTTATGACAGTGAGATCAGTTCTAGAATTGAGGCACAGAGGATGACAAAAACCGCCTTTCTTACTGGGAAGATGGCTGTGGGTGGGGAGGGCTAGTGCCAGGAAAGCAACCAGAGGAGGTGGCCGTTGCAGCAGAGTCTGCAGACAGACAGAATCTAACCTGGGCTCCAAATGGAGGGACTAGCATGGCTGAAGGCATGCAGGGGAGAGAAAGCGGGGTGTCGCAGAGGTGGGCTGGCCAAAAGTGGAGCTGAAGAAGTAGGTCCAAGCCAGGCTGGGAAGGGCCTTGAGGGCCAGTGGGTTTGGGGGAGCTTGGCCAAGTGGCTACACTGCACTGAGAAAGTGCCTCAGTTTCCACCTGCAGAATGGGCACAAAAATAGGATCTGCTTCATAGGTTTCCATGAGCATTCAAGGAACCGATACCTGAAAACTCTTAGCACAAAGTAAGCACATAGAGGTAGCTATTATTATTAAGTAAATAATGTAATTTTCTAGTCAGTGAGGACCCTCCTCTGTGGAGGCGTGACTTTGTTAGATGTGTGCGTTAGAGGGTCTTTCTGGAAACCTGTAG
Organism: Bradypus variegatus; assembly: GCA_004027775.1. NCBI lineage: Eukaryota > Metazoa > Chordata > Mammalia > Pilosa > Bradypodidae > Bradypus > Bradypus variegatus. The sequence continues at coordinate 31,503 of PVKY010000696.1, forward strand.
AGGGAAGGAGGGGAGGGAGAGAAGAGCTTTCCCAGCATCTCTGCAGTCATCATTTTAAATGGCTGTATACTATTTCATGAAGTGGATGGGCCACAATTTACATAACTGAGTCCTGTTGTTGTGGCACTTAGGGTCTTTCCAAAATTTTGCTCTTATAATGTTTTAGGAAACATTCCTGGGCTTAGAGTTTCCTTTTTTTGTATATATATTTTGGGTTGAGCTATTTCTTTAGTTGTTCTTCACTAGGGTGAAAATTACCAAGCCACAAGTCATAGACATTTTTTTTCTATTTTGGCTTTTGCTAAGAATTGACAGATTGCTTTCTGGTATGGGTAGTAACATTTACCAGCAGAGTATGAGTATTCCAGTTTCACCATGACTTTGGGGTTGGATTTTACCAAAATCATTTTTATAAATAAATAAATAAATAAAGATCTGATGATTTAATAGGTCTAAAAGGGTATCCAAAGTTTGCTTTAATGCTTTAATTTGCCTCTCTTCGATAATTGGAAAGGTTGGATTTTCAAGATTTGAAATCGATTTTTATTTGTGTTTTCCCTTGTATAGGCTGTTGTGATGTTTTGTTGTGTTTGTGTGTTTTGCTGTATTGTGTGTATTTAACAAGCATTTATTTATTAAAAACACCAGCTGTTCTAAAGGAGAAAGCTCTGGACAAGGAAGCAGGTGTCCTGGGTTTCTTCTACCCCTGCCTGGTTCTGTAAACATCATGGGCTCTTTACATCCGTAGTCCCTTAATAGTTTCACATAGTCCCAGTTCAAAAGTCCCATTTGCCTAGAGGGGGCATAATAGAAGTTTCTCAAAGTGGAATCTAGGAGCTCAAGGAAGGTTGGGGGTGGAGTGGTTAGAGTTTGACACTTTGTCAGGACCGTCCTGGTGGGAGGTTACTACTGGTGGGCTCAGGAGACTGAATTATTTCCAGAAGATGGGGGCCTGACCCCTGCAGAATGGATCAAAGTGTGGAAGCCTGAGGGTCCTTGGGCCATTCCAGGCTCAGGGAAAGCAACGGGTCCATCTTTCGTTAGAGGATCTAGGATTGTCTGCCTGTTTCCGAGCCTTGGTTTTCTCATCTGCAAAAAGACAAAAAACAAGCAAAAGAACCCTTGCCCTATGGCTTACCCTGCAGATGCTCAATAAATATTTATTGAATGTTGAAAGAAAGACGCAAGGAGAGAACCTATGAGATAGGAAAGCACTGAGAGGGAAAGGTATACCCCTGCAAATTCTAATTAGAATGAGGCTTGAATTGTTTCTTTCCTTTAGGTTAGAGTGGCAGCCTCTTCCTTTAGGCTGAAAATTCTCAGGGGTCAGGGAAACAGCTGCGGGTTGATAACCAAATATTATAGTTTTTTTTTTTAATCTATTGTCCATCTGTCGCTCCAACAGTTAGTTCACTAGTCATCCATCCATCCACCCATCCACCCCTCCATCAGTCAGTCCACCATCCATCCACTCATTCATTGTAAAGCGAATATTTATGAATGGGTGTGGGTGGGTGCCCCTGACTTTCTCTTCTAATCTCCTGACTCTACTTATCCCTTCCACAGAATTCCCAGAGCATGGGAGAAGGTCGGGGTTGATCACGGTCAGGAGCGGGAATCGGGCCAGGCCTCGCTCTTCTTGGGGCTGGGGTGGGAGGTGTCGAGACGTGCTTGGGGTCTCCCAGCCTTCTGTGAGTCCCCCACCTCCGGGACCCTCAGCCCAGCCAGAACAGGCGCGGCAAACTCCGGGCCTCCCCCTCGCTCGAAGCCGGGGACGACCCGTTCCCTCAAATCCGGGGCGGGCTATTCAAATCGCAAACGGGGAGTGTCTCCCTTAGCGCCGAATCCTGAGTCATCTCCGCACGTGTTTGGCCCCCTCTTTCTTTTCGCTGTTAGTGGCGGCGTTCCTGGAATTCGCTCTGGGTACCCTGTGCGCCTCGGGGTGGTGGGGGAAGGGAAGAGGTGAGGCCAACTCTCGGCAAGGAGCCGCCACTTTTCAAGTGCCTTGCCGGCGTGCGCGCGGGTGCCGGGGATCCGCCTGCGCCCGGCCTGCGCGCTCGGCTCCGCGCCGTGGGAACCGCACGTGGGCGCAGCGCTCTTCCCAGGCTCTCCCTGCAGGCGCGGGCTCGCAGCCCTGCCCTCCGCCCGGGTCCCCGGGATGCGCGCCCTCCGCGCCGCGCTGGGACTACTGCTCCTCGGGGCGCTCCAAGCCTTCCCACAGGTAAGGGGGTGCCCCGAGCCTGGGGAGGCGCCGCTGGTCCTGAGCCGCCTCCTCCCACCCGCTGCCCTGAGCCCCGGCCCCCAGTGGAGCGCCTGGAGGCGCCAGGGACAGCAGCGACGCTCCTTACCCCACTCCCCTCCCAGCTGGGGTGAGGGGGCGCAGGTGACAAGCAGGGGCCCGGGATCTGCACGTTTGCACAGGTGGGAGGTTGGCTGGAGGGCTAGAGGGGCGCCTCCTCCCCGCTCTCGCCAAGCACTGGGATTGATTGATTCATTCATCATTAATGGAGAGTGGTGTGGGGGTAGCGGGGTGGGACCGCAGTTCCCAAGAGAGCTGCTGAGGTGCTGTTTGTCCCTGCTGGGTGCGGGGGGCCCCCATGGGGTCTAGGGTAGAGCAGGGGAAGCCATCGAGTCGTGATGAGGTCTCCCTCGCCACATGAAGTGGGTGTCTGGCTCTTTCCTGCCAAGGGCGCTGTCCCTGCTCCTTGCCCCTGGCCCCCTCTCGGGCAGGAGGGTGGGTCTAGGGAAGGAGGGAGAGAAGGGTATGAGTGAAAACGGGGGGTAAGGCTGGGCTGGACCAGCCAGATCAGCTCCCCCCTACCCCACTCCCCCCAACCAACCGCATGAGGAATGTGCACCCTTGGGTTTGCACGTGGTAGGCATGCCTGGGAAGAGGTCAGCGGTGGGGCAGACATCCTTTGTGGGAAACCCCATAACTGTGTTTAGGGCCTGCGTTAGGAAAATTGGCACTTACCAGTGTCCAGCACCGAGCTAGGCCCTCAGGGAGTGCTCCCACAAATCAGATGTGGTTTACTGCAGCGGTGCCCAGCGCCGAGTCTGAAGGTGAGAGGCCCACGGCCATGGAAATGCCCCTGGGGCTCCAAGGGCAGCCTGCAGGAGGTGTGGAGGCTGAATGGAGGTGCAAGGGCAAAGGGAAGAGCAGCAGCAGTCTGTTAGGGGTGGGGGTGTGGTGAGCCCCCTTTTAATCCTTACAGGAAGAGCGGGTCCCACCTGTGGGGCTCAGTCCTGTACATCCAAATCTTAGGGCAGAGGAGGTCAAGAGTGGGCTTCAGATAGAAGGAGGAAGAATATCGGTGGGAAAGGAGTCCAACAGAACCGCTCCCCAACCCCCCCATCTTCAGTGGACAGTGTCATACAGGGCACAGTGAGGCAGCTGACAGCGTTATAGGAAGGAGACCCTCCTACTTCTCCAAACCCTCTGCTGGTCACCAGGGGGAAGGCGAGAGTTTGAGGTACCAAGGTCTGGGTGAGATGAGGGGAAGGAAATAATGTGAGAGGGCTGGGTGGGCTTTGCTAGGGTTTGGTGGCTGGAGCTGGTGTGCTTCCTTTCTGTAGAGTGAAACCCCATTTTAAATTTAAAATACGCACATATGTATTTAATCACACAAAGAATATATGAATATACCCCCAACACAAAAAGTAGAAACGTTGCAGATGAATGTTTTCCTGACACCTCTTAGCTACATTCCTTTAGAGAAGTAGCAGCCATCATCGGTTTGGCGCATTCCCTTTATAAGCTCACATCCATATTTGTATAGTTTCCAGAGAACTTTATAGGGTTTTCCATACACTATACTATATGATACTTAGGATTCTTCATCTGACTTTTACAATGGCTACAAAATGTCTTGGAGAGCTTTCCGAGCTGATACTTAGAAAGCTGCCTCTCCTCTTTCAAAATGCCCTGTTGTATTCCACAAAATGGGTGCTCCAGAGTGTCTTTATTTATGTTCCTTATGAATGGTAATAAGGTTGCTACTCTTTATTTTTTCTTTTTCTATTGCAATGTGCAGCCCAACATGGAAGCTTTGGGGAATGTGTGTGATTCTTCCCCCCAGGAAGAAGCCGAGAAGTGGAATATTGAGGCTGCAGGGTAAAAATGCACCAAACTGAAAAGCTATTGCCGAATTGCCTTCCAGAGGAGCTGGACAGTTTACCCTCCCACCAGCCGTGCATGAGAGTAGCAACTTCCCCACATCCTAACCGACTTTTGATCTTATCGGAGTTTTTATTTTTGTCAATGTGGCCTGTGTAAAGCGCTCTATCCTTGTTGTTTTAATTTGCATTTTCCGCCTACTACAGAGGTTAGCATCTCTTGTGGGCTCAGTCACTGGGTCATTTCTGGGTAGGAATCAGGGTGCTTGTGGGGGAAGGGCTGCCTGTCCAGCATGGTACTTCTTCTGACCCTTCATGCATTATTCCACCTCTGTCTTCCCAGTAAATGTTTGGGAAGTGCCTTTATTTAAAAAAAAAAAATCCCACGTCAGGACTTGAATTTCCTTGAATTTTAAATTCCTTGTTCATCTCTGTCTGATTTTACCAGACTCCATCATTTTGAGGCTGGTACCCTGAGGGCAAGCATGCCTTCTTGCTGGCATAACCTTCTAAGGAAGAGATTTAGTTTCCCCGAGGATGACTGTTATCTTTATGTGACTCAGGATTACTCTGATGCAAATCCTGGGAGAACTGATTGCCCTAACTCTTCCCTCAGGCCTCCATTTACTGCATCCGGAAGCAAAGGGGTGGGGGGCAGGAGGAGGGGTCCCCCGCTTTCCAAGGCCAAACTCAGCAGTTAGAATTTCCCCGTCACCTTCCCCGCCGTTCCCAGCTTGAGTCCCCTCCAGCCAGGCCCTACTCAGAGTTATCGCCGGTGCCGGAGAAAGGTGCCCCTGAGTGAAACTGTGCTTGGATGAAAACAAACTCCTCCCACCGGGATCTCCTCCACCCGGAGGAGTGGATTGCTCAAGAAGGGATCTCAGGTACTGGCAGGAGGCAGGAGAGAGTTTTGGGTTTGGGTTCAGAAAGAGGGGACTTTGCCAAGGCTGTCAGATCCCGGCAGGTAGGCAGAATTCTGCTGTATGTGCCAGGATGGGGGGACCTGGAGAGGAAGGGGCCCCGAGTGGAGGGGTGGCAGGCAGTGCCAGCTTGTCTGAATGGCATCCCCTTCCTCTGTGAGATGCTGGGGCAGCCGGAGGATGCCGCTGGGTGGGGGTGACAATACTCAGTTTGAGGACAGTCAGAGCTGGGAGAAGGGCAGCACTGGCTGCGGTTCCAGTCCTGCTCAGACGGCTCCCATGCATACCTGACTTAGACTTGCTTCTTGAGTCGATCATGATTCATCCTTCGGCTCACAATACCCTCCCCTTCCTCTCTTCACCTTAGGAAAATCATCCGGAGGAAAATGGGACTGTGGTTGTCTGCATCTGGGTCTGGGGACCTCCGAGAGGCTTGGGGGCCTTGGTGCAGATGGTTAGTTTAACCCAGTCTGGGCTGGCAGGGCCTCGTGGGACCCATGCTGACATGGTGGGGTGGGCCTGTATGGGATCGTCGTTCCCATCTTCCTGATGAGAAAGCCAAGGTCAGGAGGTGGGGAAGGGTCTCGCCTACAGCCCGGGAGGCTGGTCAGGGACAGAGTAGGGCCAGACTTCGGATCCCCTGAGCCCCAGACCAAGTGAGCAGAACATCAAGAAAGGCACTCTGGCTGCTGCCAGTCCTCCAGCTTCCTTATCCTCTTCCATCACGGGGGAGAGAGCTCGTTCTGGAATCCTGGCTGCCTGTGGTTGAATCTACTGGACATTCTCAGTGGCCTCGCTGATTGGGAGGACTTTCCATACACCGCTCAGTTCAACAACCTGTTGAGTGACCAAGTCCTTTGGGGAAGTCATCCATGTGTTCAATCATTCATGCATTCACTCAGCACACCCAAAGTTGTTCCAGGCTGTCCCCGGGAAATCACCCAGCCTCTGCTTGCATGCCTCCAGTGACAGGGCACTCACTCACTCCTGGGGCAGCACAGGCTGTCCTGGGTTAGCTCTGATGGTTAAAAGGGTCTTTATGATGCTCTGAAATCTATCTCACAGATCCCATTTCCTGCAGCTGGGGCTACGTAAAGCAAATCACCTCCTTCTCTCTCAGAAGTACCTTTCAGCATGTGAGGACACAGACTCTGGCCCCACAAAGTCTCCTGACTGACCACATCCAGGCCCTCCAGTGTTTATTCCTCGCACAGCATGGGTTCAAAGCCCCTTGACAACCTGTTCTTACAATCCATTCATTCACTCCACAGACATTTATTGAGCACCTCCTAGAGGCCAGGGACCCTTCTGGTGCTGCAGATACACCCATGAGCCCCACAGGCAGGTCTCTGTCTCTTGGAACTGACACTCATCTGGGGGTGGCGGTCACTAAACATTACCATTCTCAAGGGGAGGACTATAACCAGCTAGTGTAGTGAGATGGGCAGCCTTCCATCTGGGAGTCGGACAGCCTCTCTGGGGTGGTAGCCCCTGCACTGGACCAAAGGAGGGAGATGAGCAGATGAGCCTGCAGGCGGAGGGAGCTGGCGGAACCAAAAGATGGCCTGCGTGGCCAGAGTGGAGTGGGCAGGGAGAGTGGTGCTACAAGGCGGTGGCAGGGAAGTAGGTGGATCATGCAGAACTTTGGGACAGTGGTGAGAAGGTTTATTGGCAGGAGAGTGACATCACATGCTACATTTTTAAAGTTCCCTCTGGCTGCAGTGGGGACGGTCGATGGTGGTGGTGGCCGGAGGACAAGGCTACACAGTGGCCCAGGGGAGAACAGAGGCCTGGACGAGGGTGGTGGCGAATGGTGATGGGGATATCCTTGGGGGCTAGACTCCAGAGGACCTTCCGATGGGTTGGGCGAAGGGCAGAGGGCATGAGGGGAATCAGGGATCAGGTCCGGATTTGGGGGCTCAGCATTTGACTCCATGGTGGCACCGCTTACTGAGGTCAGGAGACCGGGCAAAGAATACAGCAGGTGTTTTGGAGAAGCAACATGAGCTCAGTGACAAGTGGGCAGTTGGAATTTGGAGTGTGGAGCTCCCAGAAGGGTTTGGGTCCCTGTGCGGGTCTCTAGAACTAGAAGCGACTGCAGAATCCCTGGAGCAGCCTGGCCTGGGCAGAGGAGTAGCTGCCCCTTCAACTTGGTAGCTACCTGCTTCTATTGGTGTAGCCCATATTTATTACCCTGTCGGTTCATTTCAAACCAAGCGTAGGAGCTTCCATTCACCCGGCTTACATTTTATATTAGTTTCCTTTCGCTGCTGTAACAAATTACCATGCACTTGGTGGCTTAACCCAACTTGAATTTTGGCTCTTAGAGACCAGCAATCTAAAGTGGGTCTGCAGGGCTTTATTCCCTCTGGAGACTCTGGAGGAAAATCCGTTCCTTGCCTTTTCCAGCTTCTAGAGGCTGCTTGCATTCCTCGTCTCATGATCCCCTTCCGGGAATCACATCCCTCTGACCACTGCTTCCCTTGTCAATCTCCTTCCCTGACTTGGACCCGCCTCTCCCTCTTAAATAAGGACACTGGGATGACATTTGGCCCACCCAATACATGCTCCATCTTGCTGAATCTGGCCCACTGCCTTACTCAGGTCTTTTCTTGGGGTTAAGAACACGAGCTCTGCAGTAAGCTCCTCAAGGTTATGTTCTGCTTTCAACACTTACTGTACAGTGATCTGGGGCAAGAGAAGTCACCTCATGCCTCAGTTTCCCCGTTCATAAAATTGGGGCAATAGGAGTTGCACCTCATAGGGCCTTGGTGAGGATGAGATGTGTAAAGTGCTCCTGGAATCTGGTCAGTGCTGGGTCAGGGGGAGCCATTATTAAGTGCCTGTTGTATATCAGGCTTTGCAGATGCCTCGGGGAATGAGCTCCAGTCCTTACCCTCGAGTGGGGCAGTCTGGGGGGAGGGACATGGAGGAGAGTATGAGCAGAATCATGCGGAAGACTGTCCCTGGCCTGCAGGAGCCCATCTTGGCCTCGCCTGGGTCAGTGGGAGAGGCTTTGGAGAGGAAGCAGTGAGGCTTGGCATCTGTGATGGAGAGGATCAGAGCCAAGACTGGTCCCGTTGTCCCCAGCAGCTCTGCCAGGGGCTCTGGAGGGAGCAGAAGGGGGCCAGAAGCCTCCTCCAGGAAGAACGGCACATGGGCCAGGGTGTGCTTATGAACCTCCATCCAGCAGGTTTCACTCGGGCTTTCTGGACCCTTCTAGGGGCTGAGACACCTGGAGGCTTCATTTTATAACATTTCTTGATCACCAGCCACATGTCGACCACACAGTGTCTAGGATAACACTGACTCTGCACCATCTCCTGAAATGGTTCCAGCTCCTGAAGATGACGAAAGCCCTAAACCAAAAGGTCTCCTGCCAAGGACATCCGTGCCCTCTGCTGCTGGGGATAGAGACCGTGGTTTGGGTGAGGGGAGCCAGGGCTGCAGCGGCAATGCAAGCTCTCTCCGAACTGTCCTGGGAACCTGGGCCCCTGCCCTGTCCCCGTGGCCAAGAAAACACCCCAACCCTTACTGGGCAAATGGGCTGATGCTGGCAGAGGAAACCAGGCACCTCCAAGAGGAGACTGAAAGCCGAGATCCCACCCGGAGCTTGGTCCCCCCACCTCTCCTTTTACTTTAACTCCGTCAAATGCTCCTTTGCAACTGCTGTTGTCCTGAGGTGCCTGTTGCAGGGGAATGTTATTCCAGAGCTGGGGTGGTTTTACCATGTCCGTGGTATAGCTGAGTTGCTGTGGCTCCAGAACTTTCAGGGAGCCTGTGGCTCATGGAGCCGGCGCTGGATTTCTCTAGATCAGGAGTGTGTCAATGGCAAGGAAGGAGCAAGCAGTTGCTGGATTGAACTCCAGGCCAGACCTTGGTTGTATTGACTTCCTGTCTTCCATTCCAACATCCCCTACCCTTTTGTGGCTCTCTGTTGCCAAAGGCAATGTTTCCCAAAGTTGGCTCCAGAGAACAGCGGTTTTCATGAAGAAAGGGTTCTATGACCAACTAAGTTTGGAAAACAATGTACCATTTAGTCCCCCAACTTCCCCTTGGAGGATCAGACAGAAAATAAGCATGTAAAAGGCTCTGAGAGACGCTGAGATTTAAAATTAAAACTCCTTAAATGGGATCCAGTTGTTTTTTTTTTAATTTTGTTTTTCCTGACATCTGTCGACATTCTTAGGAATCCGCATTTGATGAAACGTTATTTGGGAAATGAGACTTAAGTGCAGACTCATCACTGTCTGGCCCTGTGTCCTAGGCCTCGTCTCCTCATGCTCCCACTGTCTAGTCCCTCTTGCCACCAGATGCCAGACAGCCCTACTCTTTCCTGCCTCTGCGCCTTCACTTCTGCGGTTCCTTCTGCCCGGAAGTCCCTACCCTCGTGGCCTCCTGTCAGTCTTACCCATCTTGGAGAATGAATGGAAAGGCTCCTCCTCTAAGTGAGTTAGTGTTTTGTGTACTTGTCAGATCTCATCTACGAGATTCCCATTCATTCATTCATTCATTCATTCCACAGAGTTTTGTTTAGCATCCTCGGGTGCCTGTTCTAGGAGCCGCCCTTGTGAACGTAACTGTCTAGAACTGGCCTCTATAGCCTGGTTCACACTGGGTCCCCAGTAAATGCATGCTGGCAGGAGACTCGGGTTTGTTCTTTGTCTTCTCAGTTGGGGCCCTGCATTCATTTCCTGTTGTGGCTGTAATCACCACAGACTTGGTGGCTTAAAATAATACAGATGTACTAACTTACAGTTCTGGAGGTTGGGAGTGCAACATGGGTCTCACTGTTAAAACAAAGGAGTGGGCAAGACTGTGTTCCTTCTGGAGGCTCTAGGGGAGAAGCTGTTGCCTTGCTTTTTCCAGTTTCTAGAGGCTGCCCACTTTCCTTGGCCCTTAGCCCCTTCCGGCACCTTCACAGCCAGCAGGTTCAGTTCTCCAAATGTCCTTCCAGACCCACGTCTCTCTGACCCTCCTCTGCTGCTTCCCTGTTCCTCATCTAAGGACCCCTGTGTTAACCTGGGGCCACCCCGATAACCCGGGATCATCTCCCCATTCCGAAGTCAGCTGATTAGCAATCCAGATTCTCTCTGCGACCTTGTTCCCCTTTGCCAGGTAAGGGAACATAGTCAAAGATTCTGGGACTTAAGAGTGTGGCTGTCTCCGGAGGCTATTATTCTGCTGACCACAGTGGCCTTCTCATCTCCTTCTTCCATCCTGCACGTAGGCACTGGTGAGGGTGGCCCTGTTTTTGTCAATGCCATCTCAAAGAAGGTGCCCACCTGTTCCTGGGGTTCCCTCCCACCCGGGCCTCCAGCTTCCATGCTCTGGGGCTGTTGCTGTGTCCATGGCCTTTGGGTTTTATCTCCAGCTGGGGGTCCGGGCTTCCTGGAGCCACATACACTCTCCCTCAGCTCCCCAGAGACCTGAGGTGGGGACGGGGTGAAACTCAACTTGGCTCCTGGGCATAGGCTGGGGCAGCTGTGGGGGGTGTAGGCTGAAGGAAGGGGGAGATGGTGAGTTGTTTTAGACCCGTG